>OZ026843.1:17054226-17121178 GCA_964023205.1 Lutraria lutraria | reverse complement strand
ACTATTTATAATTACGTGACATGTACTAGGTATAAAATATCCTTTGTAATAAATAAGATAGCAAACATATTTTGTAATCATATAAACACCCACAATACAGTTATAAAACATATGCACACGATTAATTGTTTCAATTACTGAAAGGCTTGTACTCGTGTGTCAATAACATCATACAGATATAATAATATTGTACCTATGTCAATCGGATCTCCTGGGCGTTTGTCTAAAGAAAAGTGTCTCAGACATAATAGGCAGGTTGCCATTTTGTTGTTATTGTTCACGGGCTACTTTCCATCATGGCTGACCCTGCGAACCCAGACGATAGAAAAAATCTGTTTCTCTTTCAATAGGAACTTGATACCCATTTTATAAATCGCGAACGATTAACACGTTTAAAAGTCTGCAATTCTGAGAATGATTCTTGTACCTAGTGTTGAAAAAGTAGTGCCCGTAAACCGCATAACCAAAATCTGTAACTCTACACTTATGTACGAGGCTTATTGCTCAGATACGGAAAATGCTCGAGTAGTTACGATTGGAACCTATTTATGCATAGTATGCAAATTATGCTTGCATTACTTCGTTCAGTGCTTATTTTGATTCATTAATGATAGTTTTATGATACAGCTAATTCTGGTTGCGGTTTCTCCAAACACCCAACATTTAGAGGTGATGGCTGTCCTTATGGTACGAACAAAGTCATCACAATGGGAAGAATCCACTGTGCCGACCAATTTCCAACACAGTTTGAGACCTCCTCTAAAGTTTATGATAATGAACCCTATAACCATCAGCGTATCATGAAAACGAATCCCGAAGTGGCAGTTGATATACCCGAGTGTGATGACGGAAAAGTTGCCGCATTGACAGGAAATGGTTATGTATGCATGGAGCCTGTGTTTCCCGCATCAGTTTGTCCAGACGATCGGGTACCAGCGATGTCACGTGATGGAATACAGTGTATACCATGTCCATCTGGAATGACAACAACCAGAACCTCTAATGGGGTTAAGTGCGAGTCAGTAGAGACATCAAGGTCTGAACAATGTCCAGACGGACTTCAGCCACTGAGCACGGCTGCGGGAAGGTACCAGTATATTGTCATCTAAACTTTAGGCTTACGAAGTAAAATTTAAAATTAAAATTCATGAATATAATAAATGTATCTACAGTGCAACCTCTCCAAAGCAACACCCTTTGGGAGTAGCAAGATTATGTTGTTGTTAAGAGGCTGTTGCTCTAGAGAAGTTAAATTAGTTGTTAAATCGTGTAGAGGGAAGACATCATGCTGTTGTTGAGGGGAGGTTCTTGCTCAAGAGAGGGCCGCTCTTGAGAGGTTGTACTGTATTTCTTTTTAAATGATAAAAGCGTTGTTGGCAATGTAGTAGTATATCTATACATCCATTCACAGTAGAACAATCTTTAAATCGTTTATTAGTGTAATCACGTGTAATATGTTTTGTATTTTTCTCAGGGTTTGTCAGTATGTGCCTGTAGCAACTCATCAGCATCTGATCTCTAAAGATTCCGAAGATCCGAAAGGCAATCTCTCCAATCCTTGCAAAACCGGTGAAATCCTTATAGTGTCAAACACTGGTACAGCTTGCCATGAACCAGTGTCGAAGGACGACATTGAGCTCTCGCGGGATATTGGTGTCAGGGTTTGTGATTATGGATATGTTCTTGTACAGGCGACACTTTCATTTACATGCTTACAGGACTCCATCCCAGAATATATATTTCCTATGTGTGGACCGAACTTTGTATTTGCAAAACTCCATCATGAATACAACTGTATTACCCAGGTGGATGCAAGGGTTGTATGTCCAGGTAAATAACTTGCTAGTGTGTCAATAATTATTCAAGCTTGCTGCGGCGTCTCTTTATCTCAGTAATCCCATTCCATCAAGAAACATAATAACTTCAAGTTAATGTTACTTAAAATCAAGTGGAAATGACTGTTTTGAATTCTAAAATTATGAGGTCATTTGTTGCTTTGCCTGCTTGAATGCGCTATAATGCATATCTATACTTAGTTTGACTGATACATAATATTCAAAAGATATTCTGTCTTCATGAGATTGTTTTTTCAGCCCACCAAATACTCTCCCGTGTAGATGATGGTTTCCACTGTATCGAGACTGAGCATGGATCAGCAAGCAATCAGTACGTAAAACAAAGTGCTCCTAGGATGCAATGTGATCAATACCACGAGTATGATACCTATCTGAGAAAATGCGTGCCAAATCATGAAGGCGTTTCAAAAAATAGCAATCCATTCATTTGCCCGCAGGGTCGGACATTCAGCAAACTAACTAGATCATGTATTCCTGGCTATCGATGCTTGTCAGGTCAGACATTTAGCAGACTGACCGGAGCCTGTGTTTCGGACACGTATTGCCCACCTGGTCAGACGTTTAGTGGACATATCGGAGGTTGTGTTTCTTGCCGGCCAGGTTTAGAATTTAATACAAAAACTAGAACATGTATGGCTATTGGCCAAGATCAAGTTAAGGAAAAAACACAATGCAATCATGGACAGGTGATCCATACAGATGAGAATGACAAACAGCAATGCATTTCCATAAATGCAGCCACAGGTAGTACTTGTACATTTATATTCAGGTACAGCACAAACTCTCCAGAGTGGCCCTCTCTTAAGCAACTAACTCCCTGCATCAACTACAAGAAATTTCCCACTGTACGATTTAACTATTAATTTGACCTCTCTAGAGCAACAATTAACCTCTCAACAACAACATAATTTTGCTACTCCCAAAGAGTGTTGCTATGGAGAAGTTGCACTGTACATGTATATGATTCCCTTTGTGTTATTTACAAACAGCAAGAAACATTCGTATACATGTATCTCTAGACAACATCTTAATTTATAAGTACATGTACTTAAAATGTACAGCGTATTCAGAGTGTCGCGGCAACTCATTAAAAATGTATATATATGCCTATCTATAATTCATGGTTATAAGATATTTATAAAATACATGTATTTGCAGCATTTCTGCCTTCTTAAAGGCCCATTAACTTTTTGAATTTAGTAATACAGAACAATAGACGAAATGATAATAAGATACTAGTATAAGGAATATAATTTTTTAATCTTATTTGCTCTGAAAAAGATTTTTTTACATAATACCTTTCTTTAGCCACATCTCGTAAAAAATGTTGTCAGATGCTTTTTCTTATTCTTTGCAATGTCATTGAAAAAATGCTGTGCGTGCTACTTCGTGATTAAAAAAGAAAATTTCGGAATGTTTATATTGCAAGTAAGACATCTTTCTAGGTTAGATAAGACTAATGTGGCTTTAATACAATTAAACGAATAACAATTGCTTACATCTTAAAAATGAGCTAATTCTTCAGATGTATGTGGCGTTGGGTACATTGCTGTTGAAGATGATGGCGGCTTTGTGTGCAAAATGGAAAGGCAAGACGTAATATGTCCACTGGAATACACTCTTACAACAAGCCACCGTCGACCAATGTGCATCAAAGGTAAAATAAATTACAAAGCAGCAAGTTGTCATAAATCAGCAACACTGTATTCTGAATAAATGAGCTTTAAATATTCCTTCTTTACTTTAGATAGCATTGAACAAGCCACTTTTAACTTTATGGAAATGGTGCGTGGACAAGTGAATGTTTGATTTTAAGAATACCAGGAAAATGGATTAAGTGAACTGGCAGCATTTGTTTAATAAGTATGTTCTATTTTACATACAGGTGGTTGCTCCAAGCTGAGAAGACATTATCTAAGAAGAAATTCTGCTACTGTTGGTTGCTATCGCTTACCATTTTGTGAAGATAATTATTCTATGAATCTTGATGTCAATGGACCTTACTGTGTTCATCGTGTACGCCAACCTTCTGATAGAAAAACTGTAAAACGTTGTAATGGATATGGTATGTTGTCTTTTCATATTAACCAAGTACATGTACAAGAAAATTACATGTATAAACATATACTACAAAACAAGATGAGGAAATGAATGTTAGTATCAATTATATCTTAATATCACTTTTGGGTAGAGATATATTCGTATTTGAATAGAGTACTTGTATATAAATGCAGTGACAGATAAAAGACGATTGTATGATAATGCCATTTGTGATCGCACCATAGATTGTACATGTATTGTTTGACTATGGTAAATTGGTAACATATGATATTTCTTTGCAAACATACGTCTACGATAATTATATAATATACGGTATTGATTACATGCGTATACCATCGATTGCATTGTTGAATTTTCGAATGTGATTTGTATTTATGTAAAGCATCATGGATTATTTGTGGGTGTTTGATGTTCATCTTCCGTGGTGTGCATCTTGTTTCAGCGTCTGTTGGAGGTTGTCATATCCCGGCAGACAAGTTGTTACAGGGATGTAATCCAGACTGTGCTAACGGTGGAACTTGCGTGAATCATACATGCGTTTGTCCTCCAGGAATCACGGGACACGGGTGTCAACTTGGTAATCAGTTTTCTGACAATCCTTCTCTCAAATACCACTGCATTGCTGTTAATTATTAAAGATGTTCATGTTTTGACATAAAACTTTGTCTTCATAACCCATCATTCGCCAGTGTATGCAAATTTATATGTACATGTATACTGAACAAAACTGAACAAGTGTCAATAAATCGCATTTAACACAATGTTTTTTTTCGTTTATACGAGTATTAAAAACATTTTATTCAGTGATTCGGGTAAATATTATACATGTATTGGTATTCTTATTTCAATTTGGCTTCATTAAAAAATACTTGTATGAAAGCACCAAACACATATTAATTTAATATTGTATCTACATTGACATTCTTTCTCTTCCTAGACAAACATTAATTCAGAGTTGTTTTGTTTTAAATTATTGGGCTCCATGTGAGTCCCACATTCAAGATGAAGATGAATTTCAATTATTTTACATTCATTGTCCATTTTGCTGAAATATTACGTAAAACGATAGAATCGACGTGGTTATGTATGTTGTACATTGTTTGATCCTATCCATTCCAGACGTTGATGAATGCCAAACACAGCCATGTGATTACAGGTGTATCAACACGTTTGGTAGTTTTCAATGTGCCTGTCCTACGGGTATGGTGCTAGCAGGGGATGGAATCGCTTGCAAAGGTAGGAAACTGTAATTGCTCTATATATACTGTGATATTGTTAGTTTTCGACGGCTCAATTTTCTTTATTTTTAATTAATTGGATATATCGTCGGGACGTAAATTTGTGTACGTATTAACCTTATTAACAGGTATGGTGCCAGCAATAGATGGGATAGCTTGCAAAAAAATAGGTTAAAATCGGGACAGTCAGTACAGTATAATTCTTAATTGACTTGTGGATGTGCTCAGTCAATATTCGTTTAGCTAGCAGTTTGTGACTGACACTATATAACGTAAACTAGTGGATAATTTTGTTTATTAAACGATTCATTAGGAATTAATCTATTGTGTGACTATGATAGGTAATTATCTGTAAACTTCTTCAACTTCAATGAGGTACTCCAAAATGCCTCAGTGTGCATCTCCTGGAGACGGAACATTGTTTTCTTTCCAATCCGTAAACTGATGCAGACACAGTTACTGTTAAGATCTTAACCTGAGCATTCATTCTAACGGCACGGGCAGTTTTCTTTTTTATCTTAGCTATTGGATGTGTCAAGCCTTGTTTGAATAATGGCACGTGTAGTAATGGACACTGTCTCTGCAGTAGTGGATTTGAAGGTGAACATTGTGAAAAAGGTAAAACAAAAACGCATCATCCATGCCCTATACTGTGGCACCGAGTTCCGATGTTGATCGAATATCATCTATGTTTTTATCAGTTCTGACATTTTACCTAATATTTAATGAGAATTAACATCATGTAGCAGAAAGTAATTACATGAAAAGTTTGAGACCGTTCTTTACTAGTATGTACACAAACAGCATATTTATTGTTGGTTAACACAATTATCAGTCATTCAGTCCATATCTCAAGGATATTAATGTTTCGGCTTACATTACTTAGAACTGGATGCTGAATAATGTACATAGTGATCATGTAAGGTAATGATTTGAAAAAAAAAACAGATGAGCAAACTACGTGTGTAATTATTTAGAAAACAGAAAATCTTCATTTTAAATGTAATCTACTTAACCGCAACCATACCCGAATATAGTTATGGTACCTGCCTTCGAAGCAGGAGATCGAAGGTTGAAACCCAAAGTGAGACTGGATTAGAAATGATGTGGCTGTTTGGGAGCCTTCAGCTGATTAAATAATGGTTACCATAAGATTATCTCAGACAGATGCCCAGCAAAATGAGAAGGGATTAGGGGGTACTGAGTGCACAAAATATGAATGTCTCATGAGTCAACTTGGCTGGCCCTTTCAATTTTCAATAAACTGTCGAAGCCTTTCACTGGATTTTAGTACAAGATATATCATTTATTAAATGAATTGTTCATTCGTCTAAAATGTTTTCCTACATTCAGATAAAAATGAATGTGCAGCACATGGACGTCGCCTATGCCAGTATAAGTGTAGGAATTCCTATGGTAGCTATCACTGTATATGTCCCCCAGGATCTAGACTCAACAGAGATGGTAGAACATGTAAGAGTAAGTATTTTGGCATACACGTGTTAAACACCTCGTCTAACATTTTCAAATCACTGTTAGATCATTTCAATTGCCAAGTTTATAAAAGTGTTTTGGTGCAGAACTTTAATTACATTGTATAGATTTTCTGCAAAACAAGGCATTTATTATTGGAAATGATCTTGGCGCCAATTTCTGACCATATGTTTTGTATGCTTAATCTTCTTGATTTTGACCTGTTTTTAGTAATCATCATTTCGGTCCGTATCTATATTTTTAGATACAACATGTCATCCAGAATGTCGTAATGGTGGAGTGTGCCGTAATCATAAATGTCAATGTCCAAGTGGTCTATTTGGCGTTATTTGTCAATTTGGTAATTTTCTTTTATATCTATGCAATTTTCAATACAACAAGATGTGTTTTTTGAAACACAATGCCCCACCCCCCTCCCCTGTGTGTGACTTTGTCGTGAGGAACCAACATAATACGAAGTTTGATGATTGTAAGTGGAAGCGTTTTGCTTTTATAAACAAGGTTAAAGTTTGGTACAAACCGACAGACAAACAGACAAGCAATATGCCCATGATCTATTGATACGGGGCATAAAAACAAAAATTATTAAGTTTAAAAACTTCGAATGCCAACACTATCGATGAACAAGTCTAGCTTGCCAACAGAAGAATACTTAGCTGCAACATATTCGTCTTCCAGTTGATTTTGTATTCTAAGATTTTTTTTCAATGAAATAATCTCAGTAAACTGAATTTTCCTCAAATACATCATTTAACTGTCAATTCAATGTGTAGAAAACAATCAATTTTGTGATATATTTATATTTTAGATGTGAATGAATGCCGTTCTCATGATATACCTTGTGAGCAGATCTGTAATAACACATGGGGTAGTTACCATTGTTCGTGTAGGGAAGGATACACATTACAGCCAGACAATAAGACGTGCAAATAGAGAAAACAAGTTTAATAAACAGGTGTTTCAGTCAAGTGTGATTTGAACTGATTATACTGTTGGTTATTTTGATGTACTGTGTTCTCGGACATATTGGTTCCACAGACATAACTGATGATCCAGATGAAGTATTTTCTGAAGTTAAATGTTCAATTATGAAACAAAATTGACAAAAACTGTACCATGTTATGTTTCTGACATTCTGTAGTATACAGAAACATGTTGTGTTTTATTGACAGTCTGAAGTATATACAACCACGTTATGTCTTTTCGAGTAGAGTTGTGGAATAAAAAATGTTGTTGAATACAGAAATCTTGGCATGACAACGACTTAAGGGCTTGATACGTATAAGTAAAGACACACAAAATAGAATGGTCTTAGTCTACAAATGGCATTCAAACAGATTTTTTTTGTTTCATATATTTAGTACTATTACCAGTTTCCATAAAAACAAGGAGTTGTGTGATACTTTGAACAATTAATTTTATGTTTGTCATTGTCAGAATATATTTTCATTTCAAGCTTGTGAATGAAACAGACCATTCTAATTTTGCATTTTACCAAAGAAAGATAGCGATCAATCATGACTCCAACAATCAACAAATGTTACTGTATTTATAATTTTAATACAAAACTCATTGATATAAGAAGGGGACTTGCCTGAAAATGTTTTTTCATTGCTGTGTAGTTGAGTTTTGTGACGTTTTTTCCTGAACATTTTCAATATTTACCAAACATTCTGCTAAGTAGGAATGTAAAACAGACACATTATATAAAGTTTCACTTAAGTTTTAATTGCAACTACACAAGAATATTATCAGAGCACATTCATAATAAGATCTTTACTCAAAAGTGATTATCACAGACATCTAGTGATTGCTCGGTCTGTGATAAAGCCAGAAATACAGAAACATAATGTAGAAATAATTCTGAACAAGAACAGTCAGTTTATTTCTGAACAAAATATATCAGCATTATTTTTCATTTTCATAAACTTTTACTATGTTGGAGAGGCAAATTACAATAATACTTTGCTAAAAGAAAAACCAAATGATGAAATTAAAGTAAAAATTGTATCACAATTAGTATAAAATGTCAAAGAGCACACACACGGTACTCAATAACAAACAACCGACTGAGTGACACCTTATATTGAACATAAAAGGGACATATCATCAGTATATTTAACCTACATACTTCTGTATTAACATCACAAATCAGAGGTTAAAATAATGCTTAATTTTCTTAACAATCTGAAGTTTGATAGCAAGGTCTTAGAGTTTTACAATTGGCCACAATAGGACAAAAGTTAAGACCGAATTAACAAACAGTACTCTAAGTATATATAAATAATTATGAAAATGTCAATGTAAAAAAAAACACACACAAGCTTGAGAGTTGTTCATAAATGTCATATATAATGTATTTTCATGAAGGAGTATCATAAGATTATCAACTGTCCTTAGCAACCAAGACACCTCCAGATTTCGCAGTATCTTTGTCTTGTTTTTCTGGCTCTTTGCTATCCTCTCCTTTGATTTTAAGATTATGAGTTTCCCTATACTGGTTAATCTCTACACCTTTCTGTTCCAACTGTTTAGTTAAAGTTTCAACGAGTTTACCCATCTGAAAATGACAAAAAAAGTATGATAACAACCGGGTACCATTATTACTTATGATTTATAAGTGACAGCACATTGTAGAACATCCCTGAGGTGGTACAGTGCAAACCTCTCCAATGCAACACCCTTTGGGAGAAGCAAAAATGTTGTTGTTGAGAGGTTGTTGCTCTAGAGAAGTTAAATCAATAGTTAATTTGTAGAGTTGGGAAATCATGCTGTTGTTGAAGGGAGGTTGTTGCTCAAGAGAAGGCTCTGGAGAGGCTGCACTGTACATGTACTACCTGTCTATGAACAAGCAAACTTGTTTCTGATTAACATTTATTTTTATATCAAAAATGACAGAAACACTCGCATATAACCATTGACACCCATTTCACTATGGCCTCCAATGGAAATAGTAAATATGAAGTATTTCAGAGAATTGATCTGCTCAAAAACAATAGCTCAATAAAAATATGCTAATAAAGTATTTCATATTGTAAAACACATCTGATATTGAGTGGTGTTTCTACAGTTTACTGTTTAACAGTGTACTGTACATGTAATAGTGCTAACTAGTATAATACATGTTATGAATGTAAATCTACCTAAAACAGTACTTCAGATAGTGCATGTACATGCGTAATCATACATGCATTTGTGCACAATTTGTTATAATTTGGTAGTTGGATACTCAAAATTAAAATAGATGTGCGTACATTTATATACTTCTATTTAATTTAATTTATCAGCAAAATGAAGCAAACTACAGAAATTCAACGATTATAGGAATAATCAAATAACACATCCAATAAATGTTTTAATCATTCAAATAAAGCAATGACATGAGTCTGGTGGTAGGTTTCACAATACATTTCACAGGAATTATATTTACATTATTTAATGTAAGAATAAAAAGTTTTGTGAAACATTTGTTAATTTTCCAAATCAAAATATTATTAGTTGGCCAGATACTTTAATATCTTGCTATCTATGGTTTCCTAGAAAAATTGTAGCATTTCTTATTTGTTTGACAATTTTGGTACATTATGGTTTCAGTAAATTTGGCAGTCAAGCTGCCCGTGAATTAATCATGTGTCTTTCAATTCACAAGAAATGTCTCTGATACATTGAGTGCTTTTACCCTGTAACCAAACAAAGCTAGATACCAAATATCTTAGCTCTAGGCCTTGTGGTTTCGGAGAAGAAGATTTTTTAAAGTTTTCCTATATAAAATAGAATAAACCCCAGGGCAGGGCTAATTTTGACCCCGGGCCATAATTTGAACAAACTTGGTAGAGGTCCACTAGACAATGCCACATACAAAATATCTAAGCTCTAGGCCTTGCAGTTTCGGAGAAGATTTTTTAATTTTTCCTATATAAGTCCATATAAATCAAGTGACCCCCGGGCAGGGCCAATTTTGACCCTAGGGCAATAATTTGAACAAACTTGGTAGAGGTCCACTAGACAATGCTACACACCAAATATCTTAGCTCTAGGCCTTGTGGTTTCGGAGAAGATTTTTTACATTTTCCTATATAAAATAGAATAAACCCCAGGGCAGGGCCAATTTTGACCCTAGGGCAATAATTTGAACAAACTTGGTAGAGGTCCACTAGATAATGCTACATACCAAATATCTTAGCTCTAGGCCTTGTGGTTTCAGAGAAGAAGATTTTTTAAATTTTCCTATATAAAATAGAATAAACCCTAGGGCAGGGCTAATTTTGACCCCGGGGCCATAATTTGAACAAACTTGGTAGAGGTCCACTAGACAATGCCACATACAAAATATCTAAGCTCTAGGCCTTGCGCTTTCGGAGAAGGAAGATTTTTTTAATTTTTCTATATAAGTCTATATAAATCAAGTGACCCCCGGGGCTGGGCCAATTTTGACCCTAGGGCAATAATTTGAACAAACTTGGTAGAGGTCCACTGGACAATGCTATATGCCAAATATCTTAGCTCTAGGCCTTGTGGTTTCGGAGAAGATTTTTCAAATTTTCCTATATAAAATAGAATAAACCCAAGGGCAGGGCTAATTTTGACCCCGGGGCCATAATTTGAACAAACTTGGTAGAGGTCCACTAGACAATGCCACATACAAAATATCTAAGCTCTAGGCCAAGCAGTTTCGGAGAAGAAGATTTTTTAAATTTTCCTATATATAAGTCTATATAAATCAAGTGACCCCCGGGGCGGGGCCAATTTTGACCCTAGGGCAATAATTTGAACAAACTTGGTAGAGGTCCACTAGACTATGCTACACACCAAATATCAAAGCTCTAGGCATTGTAGTTTTTGACAAGAAGATTTTTTAAATTTCCTATATAAGTCTATGTAAAATCAAGTTACCCCCGGGGCGGAGCCAATTTTGACCCCAGGGGAATAATTTGAACAAACTTTGTAGAGTTCCATTAGACGATGCTACATACCAAATATCTCAGCTCTAGGCCCTGTGGTTTCGGACAAGAAGATTTTTTAAGTTTTTTCTATTTGTTGCCATAGCAACCAGGCCCTAGTTTCACAAACAAAATTGAGTAGAAACTCAATAATGGACTCAAGTATCTTTTCTGTCTAGAAATCTTGTGTCACTGACTAGAAATGGTACCATTTGTTTTCTGATATACTTCGAACATGTTTAACATGCCAACATCAATTCTTTTTTATTCAGATTACAAATTAAGGCTCAAAACTCATTTTTCATTTGAGTCGAAAGTCCAATATCCAATAACAGACTCAAATTATTTTTATTCAATTATTCCATATTAAAAGACTATTGTTAGATTGAAATTGTGGGAAACTGTTATTAGACCATATTTGTACCTTCTTTTAATGTCACTATTAGAATAAAATACATTAATATAGAGAAATAATTGATACAATAAATAAGTTGAGTTTGAGCAAAAACTTAAGTTTTTTTGTGAAACTGGGGCCAGAGTTTTTAATGAAATTAATTTTTTTGAACAAATTTGAAATGGGACCACCCAAGGATCATTCCAGCAAAGTTTGGTTGCAATCGGCATAGCGGTGTAGGAGGAGATGTTGTTTTAAGTAAACATGGACGCCACGTAACGACGCACGATGGACGCAGGGCGATCACAAAAGCTCACCCTGAGCACATTCGTGCTCTGGTGAGCTAAAAACAATCAAACCTGAATCAGCGGCCACCTACGAATAAAGGCCACACTAAAAATAAAGCCCATTATTTTAAAACTGTCATTGGTTATTTAGATCGAAATGACCATAAAATAAAGGCCAACTGTCAAAATAGGTCATGTTATGTCTTTCCAATGGGTGGCCTTTGTTCACAGGTTTTATTGTACAGACATTTTTTATCATTACATGTCACAAGTCCAAAATATGTTTTCACCAGTCTGGACAGATTTATAAACAGGTCACATACTTAGGAAAATTACTACCATGAATAATATTGTAAGAAGACTTAAAAATCATATAACATAAAACAAACCTGATCCTTATTATTAACTAAAGCAGGTAATACATCTTTTACAGTTCTTTCCACTAAAACTCCACCGACCAATCGGAAACATTTTCTATCATCATCAACTTCTTTCAATGTTTCTATAACCAACCTTAAGACAAAGAGAACAAGTAAATAATAGTACAGAAATTTTAAGGTTAGCGTGTATGAAGTTAAGGATTGAACAGAAAATGCAAATAAAGGACTACAAACATGTACAAACAAATATGTATTGTCTGTATGACTAACATAGTAACAAAGTTGTTTTCTCAAATATATAACATTAAATATCCGCTCTAATAACAAGAAAACATAATGACAATTTAATGATATCTTCTGTCAGCACGCCGGTAAGTTGTTTTTTACGCTATTTATACATAATCGTGGTCAAAACTGAATAATAAAATGTCCGAAAACGCATGTCCGAAACGTTGCCATTTGAGCACGCGCATGGGTTTGTCAGTAGCGAATACGTTGAATTATAAATGATTCATACTCGTGTTCTTTCATATCCATTTCTATATCGGAAATTTTCCCAGCAAATTGTCTCTGCTGCTGTCTCATTTCCTGAAAACCAGCAATGATTTGTTCCTGCGGAGGTTTCTTGGCTGCCATTTTGGAATTCAATTAGAGGAAATATTTCTGAACGAATTTGTCGATCACGACTTTATACGCGGTGACCTCCCCTTAATGGTTACTTTTCTCTCTCCGACTGTACAAAGCCTCTGCATGGAACGGGGAGCAGTTTATTGAACATGCAACGAACGCGTTTCACCAAGAAAATTATTTTGTTGTGTATGCAATATGCAAATTTCAATATACACTTCCTTTAAAATATAAGATACTATTGTATGTGCTAAATAATGTTTAATGCGAAATAATATATGTTTAACTGTAATTGGTTTTTATATACTGCCCTTTGATTTCCAAAGTAAATGAAACATCAAATTTATATGCATGTGTTTTCTTGCATGGCCAATACATGTACAGTAGGTCAAGGACATAATGTTTTAGAAGGTGGCAGGTTTTGAATTAGTTGAAAGAGACCGATCACTTTTTATACTCCCGACTTGATTTTTGACACAATATCAGAGATGTCTCGATCTGCACATATATAGGTAGTGATTTAGATTATTTTCTAGTCTTCTTTTATGTTGCTCATCTTAAATAACCATAATTATACATGTTGTTTCTCTGACCTGTACGCATAGTGTTATCCTGTAATCAAGGACTTATATATACATACATATATGTATGTATATAAGTCCTTGCTGTAATGGATAAATATAAACCTGTGTGATCTTTAGCTGGTGATCGATGATATATACATTTTGTATACAGTGTAATGGCCAGTCGACCATTATCTATAATATGTATATTGTATATAGACTCAATATCCTCTGCTGTATTTCCAGCCTTTGGTGTAGTTCCACAGCATGTACAATGTACTGAACGTTACAGCTAGTAGTAATCATAAGTTAAAGAGAATTCTTAAAATGTGTGGGGGTTTTTTTTGTAAAAAGATAATTACATTGTACATACAAATCCTACTTTGATCGAGTCTGTAATTAATAACAATCTAGATCTGTACGTACAGCATATGTATGTATATATAGTCACTTAATTCATGGTACAATGGAAAACTCTTACATGTTGCAATACCCTCTTACGAAGAAAATAGAAATATATATTGCTTTGCACGTGTCGGTCCGTCCGTCCGTACCAAACCTTGTCCGACCAATAACTAGAGAATGATTTGGCCTAAGCACTTCAGATTTAGTTGGGAGGTTGGTCATCACATATATACATGTATGTATGACCCCTATTGACTTTGGGGTCAGCAGGTCAAAGGTCACGAGGGGATATCCGTGTTTCACAAGCACTTCCTGTTTTCTGCTGTCTTACATTAACATAAGAAACTGTGAGATATATTGATCATTTTATACAGTCCTTATAATTGTTTTGTTGTGATTCGCAGTTGTCGAAACCTTCATCTGAAGGCAAATAATATAGCCAAGAAGATCAACCTGTGGCGAACCTGACAGAAAGATTGACGTGTATTAAACATAGCTTACAATACAGTCAGTTAATATATCAAATTAGAACCTCCACCTTACGTGAAATATAGACACTATGTATAATTAAAGACATCAAGATTGAACCAGAAATGCGAGGCATGTGACTTATGGACCAGTAGTCCTCTGTATTTCACAGTAGATGGTAATAGAACAGACAGGGGCATTGATCAATATGCTTCTGTTTGCATAATCAGTTACTATATATGCAAGGACTTATATACCTACATATATATGTATGTATATAAGTCCTTGCTTATAAAAACAACAGAAAGTTAGTCATAAACTAATTATCACTATAAATGAACAACATTTATGACCCTATTTTTTACTAGGTGTCAAGTCTGCATGCAGACACTAAGCTGACGGTGACCAGACAGGATTAGACTGGTAAGGGGCAATAAAACAATAAGGTGGTTAGACTTCCAGTGTGGCTTAGAGGGGAGGTCACTTATGCAGGAGCTATTCAATGTTTTTAATAAGCTAAAGAAAAAAATGATTCTAGAACTACATATGATTACAAGATTAGCTAGAAAAAACAGAGGTAGTCGTATTAACAAGTTCATGTACAGACGAAACATTAATTAACAACTTGTCCAAAATTAAGTGGCTTTCATGACCAGATGATTTTATTATCAAAGGGGTTTCCAAGTGAAGCTTTACGTACTGTTCGCATAGGTGGAATGAAATAATCTTTCCACAAGAACTTGTTTGTGTTTATACACTTACATATAGTGTATGGTTTGACTGCAATTTGTACTTTTGAAATAAAAAAAGCACAAACAATACTAAACTCAAAACAGTTATATTAATTTTAGTGCACTGAAAATAAAACATGTACCCGCCCTTACATGTATAACATGTATGCAACATCTTTACAACGTCTATATAATACGTACCTAGCTGTCCGAAGGTATATGAGAAAGTGAGTAAATAAAACCCAGAAAGTACTTCTGTTGGGAATGATTGATATAAGACTTTTAGAATAAACGGATGTTATAATTCAAACCAGATCTAGACATATAAACAATCAGTAAAAAAACAAAATGCATTGGATAAAACCACAACTGTACAGTTCACTCAAACACTATATCTATTTATGATTTGATGTAGATTCAATTGTATATAATGTGTCAGAAAAAAATGCAGTATGTAACAGCTAAGTATAATTATAAAATGGACATTAAATCCCTAAACAATCAAGGTCTATAATCACGTGATATATTGTTTTGATACCACAGGGTCTGGAAAAATGACGTCGCCGGTGAGTTCGAAGGTTAGTCGTATTTTTCGTCGAAAGTTGAAATGTTACGAGAATTTCACGTATCCCGTGTTCAAGCCAACAATTTTCCGAATACATCCGTACCAAAATTAGCATTGTTACTGTCGTAGCAGACCCTGCAGAGAAATTTTTTAAAAATCATTATCAAAACAATATACTACGTGATTATATATATATAGGTCGTGACAATGCCAAAGTTTAATCCATTGGGCCATGCCGTACGTATTCATATTATACTAATACTCAGGCCTATAGACTTTGAAATGCACGATCGCCATGCACGTGTGTGGGCGTTCATATGCACGTCACAGTCAGTCAATTTACTCGCGGACTTGCACGTGACAATTTTAATTCTTTAAAACCGTAAGAAGAAATTATATACTACCAAATGCAAAGGCAATTCAGAAGTTGAATCAGCGCAGATCAATAAATTTGCCTCATATATAGTATCATATCGATCAATACTTTCAAACAGTTCATATTACGCTGTCTCGTGCGGTCACGGACGAGTGTATATTGCTGAAAGTCACGATATCCTATAAATCTGAATTAACATACAACAAAAATATAGCTTGTGCGTGAAGAAAAGAATCTATAAGTAACTTATATATAGCTATTGAGATTTCTAGCAAAATAATCGTGAATTAGGATCGATAATCTTATAGTGCATATATAATGAGTCGAATATCGTTGTCATGAATATGAATTAACAGTCTATAATTATATAAATAGTACTAACTGTATGTATACATGTAAGTAAGTAAGTAAATTTTATCTAAAGTCGGCAAGAGGACATAACAATACATGCAACATATAAGCTGTTTCCTGAGCTTTTTAACCGATATATATGTACGATTTTTACATCTATAGTCTAGTAACTACATTCAGCCACTGCTTATTATGTTAACTTGAATAATAACCCAAGGCGCTGAAAATTATTGTTCATTGCCAAGAACTACAGAATATATTTTGAACCTAACGGTAAAATACATCAATTAATTAACCCACGTACTCGTGCGTATGCCTATTCGATGACATTAGAGAGGTTGGCTTCGAAACATTACCAAAGACCTTTATATACTATATGCCTTGATATTACTAACTCATAAATATCAATTGTGTAGCAACATGTACACACGTCAAAATAGTGGGTATATTTGCTGTAGTTAATGGTGACACAATTTCAGTCGATGTGGTAGATAGTATTCTATACACCACCCAAAAATAAATAAATATATATTTCTGACTCATTGATGATAAACTTGTACATAAAATACTTAATTTATCGTAGTTTGCAAATAGTTTCATGTTATAGATTGTCGAGCTGACGATAAACACTAATCGACGACAAACTGGTGCAAATTCCTTGATAATTGATTTCAGTTCAAAGGATTAAAAATGCGAAGTTCGTTGCATTGTCGCGAATAATTCGTCCTGTCTGGAGCATGTGGCTTCCGTTCGAATATAGCAGGTACTTGAACAAGCCAGCCAATCAAATCAACTATATGGCGTGACCGTGTCATTTTAAACCAATCAGATCGCAAAGCGCAATGTTGTAGTACGGAACGATTAGCAATCGCAAATTATGTCTGTAATACGGCCCTTTGTACTATGAATAAATATTAATTTGCATTACAAGAAAATAAAAAGATGGACGTGAAACCACACTTTGACATCTTTTCTAAATACTCATAACAGTTTGGAGGACTGACAATCATGAAATACATGCAAAATACGATGTTATAAAACTGACCCATCAACATGGCTATGTTACTATTTTTAGACCATTTCAAAACGCTTTCGTAGTTCAGGGTTTGCAAGTACTTGTTCATGGGCTATGATCCAGTTCACGGTACTATTTACGGTTGTGGAACATAGTGTATGTCGGTAATAAAATGTTATTTTGACATAATTATAAGTTATTACTAAAAAATATAGCAAATATTTCGTCATAATGGCTGCAATTTCAACAAAATGTCGGCTATTACTACAACATTCCGTGTGAAATGTCGACCTATTTACAAGCGTAGTAATGGCTGGTATAAGTACGCGCATACTAGATACAACGAGTCTGCAAGTAATTTCATGTGATATTGCGATATAATACGAGGAAAACTACAAAATTAGGCATGATTCTTAATAGATAATGACCCAATTAACGCTAATTTGGGGAAAACCGAATTTGAACGTTAAGATTCCCGTACTTGCCCCTGACCGATTTTCTACATTTTTTAGCCTCGTCTAAAAGCACAACAAATATGGCCGCCATGTTGTTTTTCGTATGATTCTTAAAATTTTGGTGAGAAATCTTATTTATGGGCTTGTTATATAGAAATTTACTCTCTTACTTAGCCATTTTGTGATTCAACATCAAGTCATTTGGGTCATCGGTTCTATTTATGGTAACATGCAATCTCGGGCTTCCATTATGGCCGTGTTGCCGAGGATCAAAATGACGCAATACAATACATTTTTGATCCTCTGTCAGAGCGCAGAAAACTAGCTTACACTGTCTATTATTCGTGTAATTGACGAAAATGTACAGTTATAAAATATTTGTATACAATCCTAGCAGCTATTACTAATAGTATTAGGCACTGAGTGACAAAACGAATTAGAAATAAGAGTGAAAAATAGTCATTCGAATATTTTTTTATTCAAAATTTGTAAATATCTTGTATTTTCCAATATAGGTAAAGATAAAATAAGTCGTCATAACCAGGTTTTAATGGAAGATTTCATTTCAAGGTGAAAATTCCCCTAAAGCTGTCGTAATTAATAACGGTAATAAGAACTGTATGTTGAAATATTGCCATTCTGACAGTCTTTATAAATATGTTGTTCTCTCTTCAGCAATGAGTTATTTCTGCAATATATGCATGTTTGGTTGATTAAGAATACTGTGATAGTTACGGCTCTGTATACCAGGCATTACCCAATCACGACAAACATATTCAGTCAATGAAATATGTAGGATATCCTGATAGGTGTGATAATTACTGATCTAAATATATCAGATTTAGAGCCAATCATTGTGAGCATCTTTTTGAAGTCTTGCTAAAAAGTGACACTAAGTATGTTAGCAACACGAGGCCTTAATGTTAATTTAAACACTAAATAGGCTTACAATTATAGTGATTAATATGTTTAACTATGTTTTTGACGTACAATGTATAGTACAACAATAAACTAATAAGATTTTATTCATCCATATTATTTTACAATTTTCAAACTTTTAATTTCGTGTCACTCCCACATCTCTGTTTATGACAAAGTTACAAGAAGGTTTATTGATAATTTTCCTTAGTCACTAAGTAGAATTTTTTAATATACTGCAGTGGTGACTATTTTCAGGCCTCATGACGCTTTGTTTTACTTAATTTCTCAGTGTCGCTATTTAGCGAGACAGTCTTTTTATGAACAGAAAACTCAATGATTATGCCTGCACTATGTAGATACAATGAAATGATTTTCCAGATAAACTATGATCTCCTTGAATACTAAATTAACTAATACACTTAAACTAGACAATTCTTTTTAAATCATAATATATTAACTTCTGAATCAATTTCAGATACAAATTTCCATGGAAACTCTAGGCTGGAAATGTTTGAAGGGAAAAACATTCATTACTCAGATGCAGATCAAAAACCTTTGTGCTCATTTAGTGGGAAAGTTTGTAATCAACGCCGATTGAACAACTATGGATTTTGTGTTCGACATATATTGGAAGATCAATCTGCCCCATTCAAAAGATGTGCTCACGTTGCGAAATCCAGTCGCCAGATCTGTACCCAACCCATACCGAAAGATGAAGATAGACAGTAAGTTTTCGTTATCTTTATTTTAGCAGCAACAAATACACATTTTGAACATTTATTGTGCTAACAATTTCTGGAAAAACTTGCTGATCAGTTGTTTCGGGAATTCTGGATTTATCTGTTGTTAAAGAGCTTTGATTTCTGAGCAAAATAAAAAATATTTGATATAAATCCTTTATTCAAATTTTTGTTCTTTATTAATTTTTGTAGATATTGCAACAACCACATGCAGGTACTCGGCATGCTACCGAAGAAGGAGAGAAAGCCTAAAAAAGAGAAAGAGAGGATGGGAACCATTTCAGCACAGCTGCATTTTGGAGGCGCAAAATCTGATCCAGGTCTCTTACAGAATAAAATCAAACCTCGTGGTACTTCAGGAAATATTAAGGCAAAGATGACACCTAATAAACTTTCTTCAGGAGGGGAAGAAATGGATGATGTGTATGCATTCCCAGCGGACAGTAATGACAATAAAATCAAAGGACTTACAGCTGTGTATTCTAGTGTTACTTTGCCTAGTGTATCTATCAGTGTGTCTGGAATAAATTCTCATGGTGGTGCTACAATACCAAAGGCACAGATTGACACTGGGCAGTCTTCATTAGCAAAAATTTACCCTGAACTAGCTGAAAAATTGGAGAAAATAAAACCTAAAGTTGAGACAAAAATCAAAGGGAAAGGAAGGAGTTCAAGAACTATGAATAGTTTGCAGACTAAAATTGCACAGAATAAGATAAAGGATAAGTTAAAACGAAATCAGTGTTCTTCAAACACATCATCCCAATCGCAATCACCTAGCCATAGTTTCTCAAGTTCTCCTGGGTATCAAATCAACTCGAGCTCTCCAAATTATTCAGCTCAGTTGAATAATTCTCCCATCCACACAGTGCCACCAAATGTTACTGTTATGAGAGATGGAATTGGAAATGCCGTTGTTTCTGCACCTTGTATAGCTACTTCAGTGAGCACAATGAATTCATCAACAGCCCCTTGTCTTTCACAGCTTAATCTATTGAATGGCCTAAATCTACAAACATTAAATCTCAGTTTGGAACAATTAGGATTGCCTGTACCTACAGTTAGTGACATTGAACAGACTCTTAAACAATTAGCCTCAGCTGCTAATATTCCTCTCGAAGGAACTCCGATGTTTGGTGGAGAAAGTAACCAGCAGTCGGCATTGGCAAAAGGGAATACTGTACTTTCTTCAACAGACCTACAAATGTTTCCTCAGGCTTTTCCACAACAATCTCGTCCTCCTCCACCATACTCCAGTGTTCACCATAAACCTGTGTCAGATTCATTGAATAGTATAACGCCTCCTCTGACCAATCTAATGACGTCACAGACTGATAACAGTGTTAAAACTAAATCTCAGAGTGAAGTTGTAGTTGGACATCAAATTCGACAAGTGACCTCATCGTTATCTTCAGCATCTTCGAAACTAAATCCTGTTCCCCAAGTGACGAGACAGTTTGTTCCATCAACACCACCTAGTGGTGCTAAGCATGTGCCAACTTCTATGACAGCATTAATATCTCCATCACTGAATTCATTGTCACCATCATCATCAGCATCATCAGCCACATTAGCAGCTTCTTTAGCATCACCATTGCTGCCAATGTCTTTTCCTGGACATCCAAAACTTACCTTATTAACAACTTCTCAAACTGCCAAAAGTGTTTCATCTAAAATACAAGAGCCTGTGAAGCAGGTGTCACCTGTAAATCATACAAAATTGAAGCCTTCTAAATCTCGACCTCGGTCACGTAATCCATCATCTGGTGTAAAACGTCCAGTGCCGCTGTTCTCATTACCTATGACTGTTGTCAAACCACGAAAGATAAGAAAAATTCTGGATGAAGAAGAAGTTAAAAAACTGAAAACAAAAAGTGCTATAGATTATTACAATAGATATAAACAGAAAATGATTGATCATCACTTCATGGTTTATTCTAGTAAGTATATATTTTAACAATCTTCATTTTATTATACGCCCGTTTGAAAATCTCAAAAGTATTGTTTTTGACTCTTCAAAAATATGCCGTGTGCGTCAATTTTGACCCGGGGGAATTTCCACCAAAGCGTCAAAAGATAATCATCAATGCGTAAATTACCCGTCAGAGATCAGTATGTAAGCGCGTGTCGCATCGCTGATTAGTCAGGACCAAATGCCTTGACCTCCATGACGTATTGTAATAAACTCTACACGCGCTAGAGTAGGTAGTACACATTCGGCATATATGTGACAGTTAGTTTATAACACGTGTTTAATGACACTATAGAAGCTGATTGTTTACGAGTGGGATCTATTGCATAGATAATACAGCATGTTTGTAACACTTACTTTAGGACAATCAATGTTGATTGTTCGCGAGAAGGATAATTTAATCAACAGAAACATCGGATTCGGAGTCCTTTGATGTTATCCAAAGAAGGTTGTGTCAATCGGCGAGTGATAATCATTTTGCCTTTGTTTTACCGATTTCAATACGTTTTCCGATGAATGCATGACCTGTTAATTAATTTTATTTCAATTGTCCAGTGTAGCGTGTAAATGACGGATAAATAAAAATGTGTTTAGTTTTGAATCAACCAGATGACCTATATAACCATTTCCCGAAAATCATACTTTCACTTTACTTATAAATCTATATAAGGATAAAGACGAAACATCGCCAAATAAAACTAATTATAATAATTACGAATAAACGCCCGTTGTACGGTCCGATTTTGATACGGTGACATATCTTACGAAAAAATGTTAGAATAAACATTAGATGTGTTACTTTTGAATATCATTGACTTATTTGTGCTTGTTAATGTTAAACTATGCGCATATGGGCATGTGTGTATCTTTAGAAAATGAAAATAAACAATGTGACAATATATCAAAATAATGTCAAGAAGTATATACCCACTGAAATTATGAAATGAACTCAATACAGGCACTGGACACTATTAAAACTAATTTTAAAATAAATACATAAGTAGAATACATGCAAAGGAATGACATTGCTGCAAACTGTACTTAGAGAACAAATTTCAGGAATTTCTTTTATTCATCTCCCCCCCCCCCCCCCCCACCCAAAGAAGTTAGTTTGCACCGACTCTTGGAAACACCTGCATGACTCTTGAACATTTCATTAATGATTTTGACTCTTGAAAATTTTGTCCAAAGGGTCAATGACTCTTGACTTTCAAAGTCTAGTGAACACCCTGTATTATAGAACTCCACACCCACGACCGGTGGGTTGGTGGATGGGCGGTGTCCACAATTGTGTCCGCTGTCTAATTCAAATAGTTTTATTTGGATCCTCACCAAACATTTTGGAAATGTTGGCCATGAGATCTCGGGCAAGTTCGATTACCAGCCTAGGCACTCTCTGAGTTATGGCCCATGACAGGCATATTTTGTGACCTGGCACTCTTGTTATTAATGCCTACTTTAATAATACCTTAATAATAACTCTTATATATGGATTTTGAATGGAGTATGGCCTTTTATGAACATAGAAAATTCCTGGTTAAAGTTTAGTTATACATGTAACATCAATCTTTAACACTACTGAAGGTATTCACTTGAAACTTAACATATGCATGTCTTTGTGATCATAATTGGAGGTCACTACAAAGGTCCGTAACTTTTGACATGCATGGATTTAGGCTGATTTATGACCATTAAATGGTTAAAGTTTTGCATGCAACATCATTCTTCAAAACTATTTAATGTGTTCATTTGAACCTTAATTTGTAAGTCTTTGTGGTCATAATTTCTATTGGAACAATATTTTTGCATTCTGAAAATCAAGCACTTTTTCCCATCTATAGTTTTTAAAGTTTTTTATAACCATAATTGTAGATAAAGATTCCCTTAACCATTTTCTTCTTTCATTATCAAGCACTGAGAATAGTTGAGCATGCTGTCATACAGTACTGACGTCTCTTATTTACTTTCTTTCTAAAGTTAAGTTCTTTATAAATACAAATGATTAAGTTTCCCGGCCTATTATAATTTTGAGGTAAAAAATAATCATTTTAATTTTTCTCTTTAAGGTATTGCTAGTTCAGATGAAAGTGATTTATCTGATTGTGATATGTTACCCTGGCAACCAGACTGGTTCCAAGAATCGTCTGATGAGGAAAGCATGGAAGATGATGAAGAGTAAGCCTATGATTCTAAACATTTTATCATGTTAACAAAAGAAAATTCATAAATGGCCTACTTAAGCTATAAAAAAAGAGTTTATTAGATCAATAGATGACTAGATCAGACTATTTAAATTAGACACTTGTTTTACTAGATCATTTTTATACGCCCGTTTGAAAACGAGTTGTATTATGGGAACACAGACGGCAGGCAGGCGGGCGGGCATATTTTATGACCTGGCACTCTTGTTTAATGTAAATTAAGGAAATTTACCTGCCTCTTTGCTTAGGGCAATGCTGATAAAAAATCCAGGAACTCTGAATAGTTTAAATGCCTGTCAGTATGTAGATAAAATTCTGATTTTCATTTGTTTATGTTTTGTGTGTTGCATTTTAGGGTTGACTATGGGTTGAGAACTGCTAAACTAGCACTTGGAAGAGCCAGATTAAGACGGCAGTGTTCTCAGGCTCGACGATCTAATCGTACATGCCACACTGCTAAATCAATATCAGATTCAACTAATTGCTTGATACAAGCAGTTCGAGAATCCTCTAGATCAGCTGTGAAGTGTTTACAAGAAATGACAGTATTGAAATCAAAGCCGTCTGAAAGGTTTGTGTTAAAAAGATCTTCTTATGGTGTATTTTTGTTGCAAATATATCAATTTAATTGGTTAAATCTTTCGGCTCAGTTCATATTTAAATTTCAATGCGATTGATCATATAAGAACAGGGCATTTGACTTATTAACTCATCCGTGGATCAGGATCGTTGAATGTCCGGCATTCAAACTCAGAGTGATTACACTCGAGCATCCACAGCTCTGAACCAGTCTGTCAAACTTGATCACAATGTATGGCCACAATATCTCGAATGAGTTTGATTATGGGCAAAATCTGATTAGTACCCCAGAGTTTTGTGCCCTTGACTTAGAAAATTTGCTGTATTTTAACTTGTTTACACTCTAGCACCTTCATTTCTTCACCAATCTTAATCATATTTACAGTGAATGTGTATGAGTCTTGGATAAGTTTATTGGACTAGTACAGCACATTTGTTACATTTCAGCTTGTTTGTACATTGGATTTATTTTTAAAGATTCTAAGATTAAACCAGAAAGCCAAGAACTTAGGCATTTGATAAGTAGCATTCTCTAGTGGACCTGTGCCAAATAAATTCATGTTATGACCCCCTGGGTCAAATAACCTTTGCCCTGAGGCCGCTTGGAGTCGCTAGATTGTGCAAGGCTGCTGTGGTGGTCAGGTGTGCGATATAGGGCCATCATGGCCCTCTTGTTAATATTTGTTATTATAATGTTTGATCTATTCCAACCATTTTCTTTCCAGATTGAAAAGTAAAGGTTTGGTGAAGAGACAATGTTTATACAAAGACAATGATGATGTTCAGTGTAAAGGCAATGTTGTACCTTATACTAACCACTGTATAAAACGTATCCTTTTCTTAAAAATAGCTTGTCTGTAATGCTTCATTTAGTTGATTACCGGTAATCAAAGTCTGAGTTACGTAATTAAAACAAAAGAATTACTTGTGTCAACATTTCATGGTATTATTATGTCACTAGTTAAATATGCTGGTACTTTGGAAGTCTTTTAATTATTTGCACTTTGTGATCTCTCTCAAATTGAGATATTTTGTGAAACTTTGCCTAAATTTGATAAATGGTATGAATCTACCTTAACTTTAGTCCAGATGTTATGTACAATGTTGATCAACAATTATTTGAGTATTGTACTGCTAAATTTGCTGATAACACCCAGTGCTGTCATCCAGTCATTGATATGAAACATGAGCTTCCATTGTGTATGGAACATGGTGTTAAAGCAGTAAGTTACAGTTTTAAACCTTTCTTGTTCTATTGTTTAATTCCCAGTATTATTCATCTTGCATTAAATGAAATTAATAGGCTATCTCATGTATATAACTATCAGTTTTAAAAGTAAGTCTGAACCAGTTATATGCATGTGCAGTAGTATTACATTGTATTATCATATTAAATGATGTTCAAAATGAACCGCCTCCATAGTTGAGCGGTTAAGGTCACTGACTTAGAATCACTGTAACCTCTCACTGATAAGCGTCATGGGTTCAAGCCCAGCTACCGACCATGTCTCTTTATTTGAGAAAGTAGGCAGTTGCTTTACGAAGGATGGGAATCTAGTGCTGGTTCTTCTCAGGACAGATGTTAAGGTAAACTGTCAGCCTCATATGACTCTGAAAAGGGGCGTAAAACTTATTTTGGTGATATTGGCAGTCAGCATCAGAACCACCAAATCTAGACCGCGCCAATATAAAACCACGCCAATAATGAACACCGCCAATTATTTTGTCAAAGAAAATTATTGTAACTTTTGTTTTCAAAAGGTGTAACTAACACTTTTTCACGTAACTATTTGTTTGAACTAAATGTTTGTACATGTATTATTATTTGTTTACCTTCATCAGTTAAAGTACATGCATTACGTTTATTGCCTTAGGGTAAATCTTAATTGAAACAAGGTAAAATCTAAACGATTCAAACAATACAGCTTATTTGTCACGCCATATAAAACTTATATCGTCGGCACAGACTAAATTAAACCCGGTATAATAACAATCTTTGTCAATTTAAGATAAAGCATCGAAACAAATAATCACTTTTAGCCATTGTGTTAATTCCTGTTTGATCCCAAATAATTACCAACCCTTTGGTTTTCACTTGACTTGTAACTTATTCTTGTTGTTTATACATTTCACTTGATACGATAGTAGTTAGAAAGATATTTAGTAAAATAGTCTAATTATTTCCCTTGAAAATGGTGGAAACTTATTTTCTTAAGTGTTTTAATTTTGGCGCTTAAGAAGACAGGACATGGTTTTATTTTGGCGGTTGGATATGAAACCGCCAAATATAGAACCCGCCAATTCATGAACATCTTAAAAACGCCAAATTTTGCACCCGCAGAATTAAAGACGTATACAGTACTAAGTTAACAAACAGATGTCTAAAGCTCTTCAGCAGTAACTTCACCTGTTAATAATTGACGGCTACAGTATAATAGTTTTGCCGAATTTATATCCTTAATAATCTCACCATGAACTTTCAGGACAACTTCCTGAAAACACAGGATGCGGAGCCGAAGCCAAAGCGACCGAGAAAAAAGACGAAGCCATCAGCTTTGACACGACCTCCCAAGAAGGGGAAGAAGAAAAAGAATCAAAGAAAAAATGTCCGTCCACAGAAACCATTACCTCTAGAGTCTGATGAGCATGGTCAGTGTAGTATTTTAATTATGTTAATTGTTCAGCTTAATGTATTTGATTGATTTAGATAAATCTAGAGTGTGATGCAGGTATAGATATATAGATAACTTGTGATTCCCATTACACCTTGTTTACAGTCTTAGAATTTAGCACCAGACCTTGGACCGAGTCCACTAAAATGGCCATTGGTTCAGTAAATTTAAAGTCAGTGGTCCAAAAGTCCAGTAAATTTTTCAGTGATAATTTTACCATATTTCAGAATATAAATGAAATGTTTTAATCACTCTCAAAAAATATTTTTTGTAGAGAAATTTTGTTACTTACTCTTTTTGGTCCACTAAAAATTCATATGGTCCAGTAAAGTTTGCATTTTCACTGGACCAAATGTCCTGTGCTTAAAAAAGTTTTTCGTGAAGACTGTGTGTATGGACAAAATATCAAATTGATATCAATATTATACTTTGTAAATTCTTATTGTTGATTAACAAAAAGCTATATTTTTGTTTACCTAACGTCAACTTGTCCTATTTTCTAGGTACCCTTGAAAGTGATAATGAGGAAATGTCATCCCAGCCTCACTCTGAAATGAACGTAGACTCAGATTCGGATAAAGGAGAATCACAGTCTTCAGCTACAGATGTGCCTGACAACGAGAAACAACCAGTGCCAGTTAGTTCTCCAGCTCACAAACAGATTTCTACTGTAAGTGAGGAAAGTTGTGTAGTTGTGAAAGATGGTATTAAACAGGGTAACAGTAAATTGAAAGCAGAAAAGAAGACAGGGTCTGTCAGCCAGTTGGAGGAATTAGAAAATCTTACATCTCTTTCAGGTTAGTTTTTTACCAGGTCTTCACAAAGTTGATACCTTACTAAAATATAATAGCAGGCAAACATGGGATTCCGGTCAATAACTTAAATTTGGATCGACCAATCCAGACCAAAGTTGGTACATATTTATAGCAAGCTTGCATGGATATCTAGCTTGGTATTGTATGCAAGATTAGTCAGGTCAAGGTCAATGTTAAAAATAGAAAATCAGTTTCCACAAAATAAATTGAGTTTGGATTGAGGTATAACGATGAAACTTTGAGTGTAGGTGGCTTACATAGACACCAAGCTTGGGATTGCATTCTGGACCAATAGGGTAAAGGTCACTGTTTACTTATTGGTTGCAAAGAAATCTCATATGCTATTTAGGGGCCAAGTTGGGGGCCCTTGTCATAGAAGAATTGTTAAATTTCAGTTCGTTTACGCTCTAGTTGTACATAGGATATATTTTTAAAATTCTAGAAATAAACCAGAAGGCCCAGAGCTTAGATATTTGACATGTAGTATTGTCTAGAGGAAGTCCACCAAATTTATAAGTTAAAATCATGACCCTGTCCCACTGGGTCAAATTGACCTTGGCCGTTGGGGTCGCTTGATTGTACATAGGAAATCTGTACCAAATTTGTTCATAGTTATGACCCACAGGGTCAGAATGACCTTGCCATTTGGGGTCCTTTGATTGTGCAAGGCTGCAGTGGTAGTCAGGCATCATGACCCTCTTGTTTTAGATCTTATGTAGGGATGCTGAAATATCAATTGTATCTGTTTAGCAAATGAAATATTGTCTGTCTTTTATTGTCTAAAACTTGGTGCAATATTTGCCCAATGTTCAAATAAATTGGCAATTTACAGGAAAAACAATATCCAGATGCATATATCTGAGGTACACACATTCTGTGTCTTTCATATGTACCAAAATGAATATGATGATAGATGTAAGAATGAAAGTACTGATATATATGTCCATGATATTATTTTGTGTTCCTGAATGTACGGTGGGAACTAATTGAAAATGAAAATAATAATATAATAATAAGTTAATTTGCTATATACTTTCAGAACTGGAGAACGTTAAAATGTTTGGTGATCTTGAGACTGCTTCTAAACTTTTGGAAGAGAACGACTTCCAGGAAGTGTTCAATAGAATACCAGATGAAGCATTTGACATTTTCAATAGTATGTTTTTATACAGCCATTATTGTAAATTACTCTGTGGAATCTGTTTATGTTGAAATGATTGAACATGATTTAGGTTTTGGACTGAATGCAAAGTTAGAGTCTCACTTAATATTATCTTAAATTGTATACATATTTGCTAGAAACAGAGAATGGATTGATCTGACATATTTATATCATAATGGGAACTAATGGGATCTTCCTGTCTGCGTTATGTGTCATTTACATTTTGCTGCTTGAATTTGTTTTGAGTATGTATTGCAGTCAAATTACATTTAATGTCAATAGTGAAATACTGTTTCATAGAAACAATAAAAGACTGTTTTAACATGTAGATGGTCACCATCTGTACTGATAAATATGACATCTTGGTCACTCAAAATTTTAATTTCTGCTTTTGTTTCATAAGATATAATGCCTGTTTAGAATTTTAGAATAAATGTTCATTTTGCTGGTATTTCCAAGTACCATTATCCGCTGTTCTAACATATTTTTCTTTTGTAAATTGAGTGGATTATTTTTAAACCAATTTTTCATTTTGTTTTTCAGATAAGGCCAGTGGAGTGCCAAGTTCAGAAGATTTGCAAGATTTTGAGGATTCATTGGCTTTAGCCAATAGAGAATTAAAACTTTCAAAAGAACCTCTTTCTACCTCTTCTTCAATTCCTGCTCCTACTAGTACACCAACTGTTGTACCTGTTGCTCCAATTTTGGATGAATCTGATGAACTTACCCGTCAGATTGCTGAAGAGATCATGAAACAAAATATTGGACCCAATTTAAATTCAGGGGAATCCATGTGTAATGGTGATGCAGAAGAGAGTATCAAAGCAATTGCTAGAAGCTTGTCTAACACTGGCATGATGTTGGCAGCTGAGGCAAAGAATAAATCTCATAGTCCGGAAGATGCACAGCAATGTCTTACAAATCAGGGTCTCTCAAGGACACAATCATTGCCTGCTTACAATAACCTGGAAAACCTGTACTATCCTCCTAATGTTGCTATTCAGAATGTCCCTGTGTCATTAAATCAAACTCTGCGTGGACTCGCACCTACAACTGTTCTATCTAAAGGTCAAACACCAGCCTTACAGAGCCAGGTTGCTTATGGTAAAGTACAGACGAACATTGTACCACAAAATGTTACTGTTACCCCACAGGGAATCATTACAACTCACCTTGGATCAGCTAGACTGGTACCTAACACTCAGACAGTAACCATAGGCAATACTACAGTGACTGGAAACCAAACAGCTGGCATTATTACTGTTCCTGTCCCCCAGCAGTTAACAGCACAGCAATTATCAGCACTTGTTCAGCAGGCTACTGCTCACCTTCCTCCTCTGCCACCTTACACTCCTAGAACCCAAACCCAATTGTCAACTTCTGCTTCAACACAATCTACTTCACTGTCGGGTTCAAGACCTGTAAGTCAGGACCAGCTTGTGCAGCAACTAACCAGGCAGCCTGAACAAATAGCTGAGCAACCACTGTTTGCTCAACAATTGTTACAACAGAGATTGGCTGTGCAAGTTCCTATAAAAGTAACGCTACCTTCGTCTCAAAACCTCGGATTTTCCACAATTCTTCATCAGGGAAACATTGCTCAGCTTGGACGACTAAATCAGGGAGTTGTGCATTCTATTCCTAATGTTGGACAGATATCACAGTTGATCAAAACTTCATTACCTACCTCACAATCTCTTTGTGCTCCAGTGAGCATACCAACTACTAATATTGTGTGGACATCACCGCCTAATGTGACAATAACAAGCCCCAATGGGCTTCCCAGAACAGTGACTCAGAGTCTTGTGTCGAACTCAAAGATGGCAGTAGCTAATCCTAAAAATAAATTAAATACCATGAAAGAGACCTTTATTGACTTAACTGACTCGAATGACCCGCCACCACCGTATGAAGTTGCTAAATCTACACAGAACAAAGCCCAGCCTCCTAGTTATCCAGCCAAGACCAGCACCAGTACTGCAGTCCCAGGGAAATCTTGACAGTAAAGTTGCTATAGTTAATTATATTAAGTATTTAATTCCATAGTAAAAACTTACTGATATACCTAGTATTTCGTCTTGCCTAGTATTGATTTTTTAAGACACGATACTGTTATATGAACTATACATTATTTGTTTCCATATTGATATTATGGGACCAATCTCACTATGTTTATTTCTATGTTTAAATTTCACTTTCATTGCTTGAGGTAAGGAGGTATTTTGGCACTTATTTGATACACCTGTCAGTGTTTTTTCTCTCTTCATTGGGAAAAGGCCTTAGCCTGTTGATTTTGGGAAGAATTATCGCAAAAATTGCTGATTTGGGAAATAAAATAGATGGTGTAAGTTTGGATTTTTAGGAAAACTGCAGGATTTTAAAGAAGTTTTCAATTGGGAAGAGGCCTATAATAGGCATCTGTTATAGATGGTGAAAAATCACAGCAGCCTATGTATTTTGTTCTTATTTTCATACTTAAATTTTATTTATGAATTTTAATTTAGCTAGCTTACAGTGATTATTTCATTATCACATTTTCACTTATGGTGCATACTTCTAATGTAGTGTTATTGGGAATGTACTTGTATCATGTTAGTACTGCAGCAATGTATGTTCACTGTTCAGCTGATGAATGGAAATAATATCTTCTAAGGTGTTAGGGCTTGGAATCTTTTTCTAATATTTTCTTTTTTTCTAAGGGATATATTTTCTGTAGTATGAAGGGGAAGTATTTACCAGGACGAGGAGCTTATGTCGCTCATGACCCCTGCTCTACTCTTACTTTGTTCATTAAGTTTTGCATGGGTTATACTTATCATCACTTCATCCTCTCATTTCCTGTTATATTTTGTTTTTTCCCTGAGGGAATATTACTTAGCATTAGTCTTTATCCATTTCTGAAATAATTTAATTCTATATCAAACACTTCTTGCTGGTCAAGAATGTATTTATGTTGCTTCTTTCATTTACCAATATTATTATCCTTAAATACATTCTTGATTTCTTTACTTCTTGGCTATATATGATTATGTCTTTGACGATTTATTTCGGCATTGATTTTGATAGTTTACACTTGCAATATTTGAGAAGGTCTAATAAATCATTCACTGTTGTTTGCTATGAACATATTTTCTCCTTTACTACATTGTAAATGCTTTAGCTAATTGGGATCAATCAGTTTGGAAACATTACATGTATAAATGCATTGGTTTCTATCTTCTATGAAAGATTCCGTAAGCCTTTTCTTGAGAATTGTTGGTAAAACTATGTTATTGTAGGGGAAAAAAATGTTAATAAGAATACCTGGTTGGTGTCTGTATGTATCTGATACTGTTACACTGAGTATGTAGTTCAAGATAATATATATATCTTATATATTGAAGTGTTTGTAACTATGACATTGTATCAATTGTTAGTACACTTGAATTTGATAAGTGGAGTTATATTGTAAAAATTAATAGTTGTTTGGTATTCATATGATAACTGTTGCTAGGAAATAATTCCTGTTAGATTGCTATAAACTTCATAGGACAGAAATTATGATAGGAATAAATTGAGAGTATATTGTTATGAGATGAATTTACTTGTGAATTCTTCTAATATAGCAATCATGCAAACCATGAATTTCAACACTGCACTGCTCTCTAGTGTTAATGACTTTCTATTTGATTTTGGTGATATACTTTTTTTGCATATGATAGCTCTTTTAGATTAAACTGTCCTGCAGTAGGCAATTGTAAATTTATGTGAAACATTGTGATTTTGTTTGTTATCTGTATGTTTAAGGATTATAATGTTCCTTATATATCTCAATGATTGTTTTCTTTATTGCTTTTATAAGTCGCATTTTGTTTAAAGTCAGCAGTAAGATGTGTAGTCATTTGTAAAACAAAAATTGTCATTGTTCAAATACAAGTGATATGCCCTAAGATTCTAATACTGACTTATCTCTAAGATGTATTAATGTCATAGAAACATAACTTTGTTGATAACTCACATTTATTTCTGTGCTTTATAGTGTTACGAGTTATAGATCAATTATTAGGAATAGAATTCATACTTTTAACTATTTTGTAATCATTGTCTTTCGAGATGAAATTAAATATTAAGTTTTGTCTGTGTTACATATTGTTGTTAACTAGCATGAGAAGGTGTTGTTGAAATTAATGTATCAATGTCAGTATTGGTATCAAGGTATACCAGTAAACATTTATAAATCTTCATTTTTTATCAAATACGGCAATATGTATGTTTTTGTATTTGGATGTTACGTAATATTGTAACTCTCAGCATCTTAGTTTTTGATGGACTTAATGTGATTGAACAATGCATTAATCAAAGCAAACAATTGATTGATGGATACAGTAATTATGACTACGTTTATGTCAATGTTTTAAGGAAGGCCTAAAGTCACCTGATGTTGCATTTCATATTTCATGTAATACTTTCTTCAATACTATGATATATATCATTTTTAATCTGGGAATTAAATACTAATTACTATGTAATTGTGATGATTTCAGAATAATTTTTATATTTGTTTATAAACCTCATTTTTTTCAACATTTGACTTAACAATTTTCAAGTTATATCTTCTTACAAATAGAAATTACCAGCAAAGACTAAGGCTTATAAATAAATATTTTATTCATACTGTGTATGAATAAGATAGCAGACATCTTGATGTTAATTAATATTTATATCAAATTTGTACTTGCCAAACTATCGTATTTTGCATTTAATGTTACTATGATTTGTAAATGAAGACATTTGCCATTTGAAACATGACATACATGTAGGTTGAAATTTTTATACACCTTGAATCATTGTACTCAATCACTATGGTATTTATAATCATGGAGAGGTATGTCATAATGACATTTTGATTCCATAAACAAAAACAGCTGACCTTACAGAGTTAGTTTGGTGTTTTTTTTATAATATACTAAATCTGAAACATTTCTGTGTTGAATCAAGATAGAAATACATTGGTTGCAATTTTTTTTTTAAGATTATGGATGCATTTAATACATAAAATTCGGTTGTTGATATGTTTGTAGCATGCTTATTCACTTGTAAGAAAATTGTTGGGTTTTTTTACGAAAAAAGCTTCAATATTTCATGCCCCATACTTGCTGTCATGCTTGTATTTATTTGCATTTTCTCATTAACAGTGTTCTCTAATATAATTGTAAAGTTTTTCTCTCTTTTTTTCTCTGATAGTCTTTTATCAAATTTAAATATTGTTGTTTTTTTTATTTTGAAATTGTAAATGTACCATCGATGTCTGTGATAAATATATTATTCATTGATGTAAAAATATTGTAAATTTATTTAAATCCTTACACTACCTTCCAGGGTTAAGATTGCATCTGTTGGATTGTGCACCAAGTTTCTAGGTGATAGTTACTTAGAAAATTTCTTACTATTACTGTTATTATATCATGTTTAATTATATTTTAGTCAAACAATATACTTATGTATCATTTATACCTGTTATCTTAGCCTTAATGATCAAATTTTTTATTTCCTGGGGTTCATATTATTTCATATTTACTATGTAAATAACATAGTACTTACATACATATTACACAGACAATAAAACATATATAGAGAATAAAATAAAATGACACTTATAAAGAAGCATTTACAGATATTAGTAATACAGATCATCTGAATAGTACTTAACTTATAAAGTCTAAAAAAATTAAAATTGATTACAATTAGGTTATAGTATTCTAAGCATTGTCAAAAGATACATATTTCAGTATAGTCAGTAGTTTACTTTGTTTTTGTCATGAACTTTATAAAGGGCTGATTATTTTTAATGGCAGCCAGCTTTGATATCAACAAAATCTGTCAAGTTTCATTATTTTCTTCCTTTGTGCTGAGAATATTCATGTTAGATATAAAATGAATATTTTGTTGACAATATATTTCTATATTTTACAAGTGATTAGCCATACAGAACAAAACACTGACACTTCAGTAAGTTCACACAACCTTGCCTCTTAAATGTGTATTAATTGTCTTGTAAAAACTTGATTCATGAAATCATGGAAACTTATGAACTAACCCTGGATTTTGTATTTGTGTGCAGCTATATTGAATATTGTTCTGTAATCAGTTTTATTATTATATTGTTGTTGTTCTTGAATATTACAATGTCTTGATTGCATTCAACTAGGCTTAGATTTAACTTTTAAATACATTCATCTATACAAAATATATATTTGGATTTGAAATCATGTAGTTTACAGTAGAGTATTAACTGCTAAAAAATCTAGTCAAATTCTTGGTAAAAATCTGATTCAGCTTTAGCACAGTGACCCAGGAAACCAATTAACGTGTGATCAAGTTAAGTGAAATCAAGACATTTCATATTTGTGTTTAGAATTATTTTGAATCTCCTTTGTCATTGATTTAAACCATTTTGTCATAATTAAGGGTAAATTGATATTGAATTGTTATAATTTGAATGCCTTACCAAGTTACCAGATCATGTCGGATTTTATTTTAAGAATTCAATAACAGATCATTATTCCATGTTTAACTCATGTCTGATATTCATAAATTGTGAACAAATTGAAATGTGAGAAAAACAATTTTTTATTAAAGTCTGAATACAATATTAAGAGGGATAATGAAATTCTTACTTTCTTCAATTTTGTTATCTTCATTTATACAAACTAATGGACAGACTTAGCTGCAACTGAATCCCTTAAAAAAATTAAAATTAATCCATTATTTTCAAAATCAAGGCTCCGTACATTTGATTGTAATTCGCAAAGCAGGATTCTGAATTTTCCTTCACCTGAATAAAATGTCAGCAAAAGCTAATTACAACTAAATATTTTTAACTTATAATTCATTGCTGCATCTATCCATCTATATTTACAAAACATACACTTTTATATGCAAGATTCATAATTCTCTCCATGTATAAAGATCATTTATAAAAGAAGAATGCATGTAATATCAATCTTTATTTTGAAAAAAAACATTGATTAGAAATTAACAAGGTATTTAACTAACCATACATAATTATGTATAAAACAAATGAACTTACTAACATGAATGTTATGGAAATCAGTTTGTTCCCCGTAGATTACACAAGTAGTATTCATACATATACTCCATCAATTTGATATCATGAAGCATTCTGTATTACAAAATAATTGTTTAGCTTGGTTGTCATTTATTGCTGTTTGTATTATAATAAATAGATGTTTAGAAAAATGTTTTGTGTACAAGAACCTTCAGGCATTCTTGAAAAATAAAAATATTTTCAAAACTTGACCCAACGTGATTGTTGTTTAGCATGGCATCAATGACCTTATATTCTTGACCATGTTTGAAAGACCAATTACTTTGTACAACATTTTTTCCTATTTTCAATTAGGCTTTATCTAAGTTAAACATTTATACAGAAAACAAATCTAATTTTTGATTGAAATTTTGTCACATTTATACAGTTATAAAATGGTCCATGACATGACTTGATCATCTTCTACAATTGTATTAAGATGATGCATACAGTCGAAACTCGTTATACTGATGTTCAGAGGACTTGGCAAAATTGTTCTTTATAAGCGAACTTCGATTTATAAGTATAAGTTGAAGAAATTCGAAAACATTGTTTACATTCTTAATAGAGATAGTTGGTGTGTCGTAATTATCACTTAATCATGTTACTTTGTGCACTAGATAGGAACAGAACACAGCATTTATATTTTTAGTGTAATTATCTTTGCAACATGTGACATGTTTACATCAAGAAATCACAAATAAACAAAAAATACAAACATATTAATGGAACCTGATTGTGAGTGATTGTATAATCACAAGCATGGACAATGACATGTCCACACATTAATGAAATATTGATTTCAGAGCTCAATACAAAATATCCGAGCAGGTGAGAAATAAGTGTTGTTGTTTTTTGACAAAAAAGTGCAAACATTTCCTTTTATTATTTGGCAATTTAATTGGCATGACATAGATCCTCACTTAATAGTGGAAAAAATTATGCATGTAAAAAGGATAAAATTCAGGACTATCTTTACTTTGATATAAGCGAGATTAAACTGTGAGTTCAATATTGATAATGAGTTTTGACTGTACTCATTTTTGATTCATTTCAAGCATTTTGTACTTTTAAGTAGCAGGATTAAATCAAAGAATGTTTCTTTATTAATTATCTGCATGAATCAACATTATATAATAACCTGTTTTTAAACATTTTTAAATGTTTTCGACCTATTTATATCATTCAAGTTTTACCAAATATCATAGCTTTCTAAAGAAAGTGACTATAAGGCAAGCTATGGAATCATCACCATGAACAGCATTAAAAAGTGGAAAATTATCAAATATGTATAACAAATGAAAATCAGAGAATCCCAACATGTTAACTTTTGTAACTGAAAATGTTACTCCTCATAACTCCATTCATTATCTTCAGCCCCAAAGTCTTACTTCACTCAGTTCATTATAATCCTCTGGTTGATACTATGTAACTTGTCAATGCATGCACCAAAGTTGTCATCTCCAGATACAAACAAAGAAGCAGGTTATGATCCATGACACAAATAAAACATTCACATATTTGACTCACTTCTTTTTTAAACACAATGCTGCATCTGAACTGTATCATGGTATAACAAACTAATCAAAGAATTGGAACAAGAACTCAATATCGTTATATACATTCATTTAAAAAAAAAAGGTAACACTATCGCACTGCATCAGCTTCTGCTTGTAATTGTTCTTGGGTTGAAGTAGCTTCTCTTTCTTCTTGCATAGCAGTCATTTCAATCTCTTTTAATATTCTTGCCCTTTCTAACAATATTGGTTTCCTCTCTGCAATTAAATAAGCAAAACCCTAATCAAAGAACTGAAAGCACTGTGATAACAGAATGTGAAGAAGACCCAAGTATCCACAAAATATAGAGTTCACATGAAATACTTACGTATAATGTAATATATGTATAACAAGGATTGTCACATATGCCCCCGAAGCATAAACTGGTCAGAGGGTAAAAATAGCAAATCAACATTTTCATAAGAAACTGGGGTGCTCATTACAGGCAATGAACAAAGGTAGTTGCTTATTGTAACATTTTCCACGGAAAGTGATCTAGAGAGTGGGAAGTGAAATGCATATAACTGTTACTAATTACATTTTATCCTAAAAAGTATGCATAAAGGAAAAGTGCTATCAAGGTATTAAATAATTCCAAGGAAATAGAAAGAAATGTTATGTAGATATTACTGTATTTCAGCACATACTAAACCAACGAATGTGTCGGATATCAGTTTTGACGTTTTACCTCAAGTGTGACCTAGGGAGGTATGGACCTGGGTCTAGTGCACAACACATCGTCTCATGACTATAAGCATTTCTGCCAAGTAAATTTGAAATCCATGAAGAAGGGATAAAGTTACAAAGTTAAACAGCGGAAATGAAACTCTGGACAAACTGACAGAAGGTGCGACTACTATATACCCGCCCCTTCTTCGGGGCATAAAGAAACATTGTCACTGCAGCAGAAAATTTTTATTTAAAATCCTACCTGACCTAACATTCAGATATGCATACAGAATTAATTACAATGACTAAATATATTACATGAACTACTGTAGTTTACCTCTAATATATCTACTTACGTCTAAAATAATGAACATAATCTACTATCAGTCTGGTAGAGAGAACAGCAGCGAAGGTGACTAACACGAACACTGTTCCACGTTGAATTTTATCATAAACAACAAATCTATGTGGTATTTGTATGCCAAGTCTGAAAACAAAGGTTAAATCATGATTAATAATTCAATACTTATTTAATTTTATGGTGCAGTTTATATAATTGAAAGTAGATCAAAGTATGATCATATTTATAAACATCCAATGTTCAGAATGCCTGACAAATGATACTGATTTTATATAAACATTTAACACCAATTATCTCAGTCAGTAAATATAAACAATACAAAGTTTTGGAAATAAGGTTTCATAAATCACTGAGAACACAAACACAATTTTCTTGAATGCATAGAAAAGCAAAGGTAAATTTGATTATAATAGGATGTCTCCAGTTTAGAATTTGCTCAATTCAAAATCACTTAAAAACACAACAATTCAAAAGCTAACAGCTTCCAACATTTTAAGTCCATAAAACAAAAGATTATACTCATACATTTTTCTCTTTACTTTTGGCTTAACAAATTCTTCTTTTTCTTTCGGAATCATTGTGTGTTCCAACAATATCTGAAAACATAGACCACATTTATTTGTTGTATCATCTGGTATGAATCATACAAATTAGACCTAGAGGACAAATGAAAGCTATGAAATAAAAAATTGCATATCAAGTAAATCTGACTGCAACTTTAAAAAATGTTTACAATTTAATTACTTCAATTACAGGAAACAGTAGTCCTGTCAGTATGAACTATGATTAAGTAGTTGGACCGTAACATTTGAAACAAGAAATGTCTTTAAAAAAGACAGTCGCAAAGTTTCTTTGATGTTATTAAGTTGAAACATTACATGTTGAAACCAAAAGTATGATTTTTATTATGCCCCCCTTCGAAGAAGAGGGGGTATATTGTTTTGCTAGCCTGTCGGTCTGTCTGTCTGTCGGTGGACCAGTTAGTTTCCGATCGATAACTCGTCAACGGATAGACCGATGGGCCTGATACTTCGCAGGTACATTGGCCTTGGACAGTGTATGACCCCTATTGAAATTGAGGTCACTAGGTCAAAGGTCACTGTGACATTGAGTGTGAAAATCGTTTCCGATTGATAACTTGTCACGGATTGATCGATGGGCCTGATACTTAGCAGGTGCATTGGCCTTGGACAGTAGATGACCCCTTTTGAAACTGGGGTCACTAGGTCAAAGGTCACTGTGACATTGAGTGTGAAAATCGTTTCCGATTGATAACTTGTCACGGATTGATCGATGGGCCTGATACTTCGCAGGTGCATTGGCCTTGGACAGTAGATGACCCCTTTTGAAACTGGGGTCACTAGGTCAAAGGTCACTGTGTCATGGAGTGTGAAATCGTTTGAGCGATAACTCTGTGTCAAGGCCCTGTTTGGGGGGCATATGTCTCCGACCGCGGAGCTCTTGTTAAATTCCTAAATTGTCGTTACAGCGCCGTGTGAACACTACTTGTTCCATGATGCAAGCAGCAAAGAGCTAGCAGTCCGATTAGTCACTCATTAAGATGTTGATATTATCGTATGTCAGTTAAATAAATTACGCATTTGGTCATATCTGTATATAAATTCAAATAAATGTATACAAAATGTTTGTCAAGAATGGCTATATAACAGTATAACTTATTTCGACTGCAAAAGAATACACTTTCATGCATTTTTACTTTACAAATTTTACAACCACAGAAGTACACATTAAACAATTGTGGACTCGCTATAATTTGGCGTTGTAGATTTCACCCAATGGAAGAGTTTCCTCTGAATCATTCAATAGAAAGAGGAATTTCTTCTGAATAATCATTTAGTCTTCGTTTATCAGAATATTTATGATCTACACATTTTCGATCCAAGTAGAGATCTGACGAAGGTTATTCCGTAACAGTGTTGCAGTCGTCAAAAAATATGTTTATATTATATGTCTAACATAAAGATCTACTATATCATTCAGCAAAAAATGTGGTTACATAAACACATGATAAACTAAAGGTTATGACAGAATGATCGAAATAATAAACGACGATGGAAATTTTGTCACGAGCTTGAGAGTTATCTGTAAGTTTTAAAAAATAATTGCAGTTGAAAATATGACAAAAGGTAATAACAGCGCAAAAGCTTACCGGGTAAACAACATTAATGTTCTCAAAACATTTCACCTTGTGCTTTACGAAACTATTAATTCGGAGCCAGCCACTTTCTTGAGTCACATGTTTTAGCTTTACATATAAATACACTTGCAGTTGTCATAAAGTAAACACACATATGGATTTTTTTATTGTTTTATGAGTTTTTACAGACAAATGCTACACTGCAGTAATAATTATTTTGCATCCGAAACTATGGAGCAATGTAATCTCCAAGTTAAACAATATGGCTGCCATCGTGCATATTAATCGTTTAGATTAGGGTAAGTTCGTCTCAGTCATTGCCGAATGTCATTATTTTACTCTGATTTCGCCGTTTTTATTTTAGATATTATCAAAATCATTAATTCATATTATTTAATTTAATGCAGTACCAATCTATTTTGCTTGAAATGCTAAACTGACAATTTTTCTAGCATCATTTCTGTTTACATTAAATACAAAACACATTTTTGGTATATTACGTAGACGATTGAATCGGTATCATTTGGATACGAATAAGAAGTCAAGATCATTTTGACATTTTATTTGAAAAAGATAACGTAAAGTGTAGAATAGTGATTTTTGGATCAGTGTAGTCTTAATTTATTTACAATATTTACCTCCCTTGTTTTGAATCGGCGGCTATCTTGAAAGTCAAATTCCTTATGTGTTTAATAGAAAAAAACAAAAAAATGGTTATAAACAACTCAATTTACAAAATATAACTTAATCATGAAGTTGGAAAAACCATAAGCATATCAGGTTTAAGAAAATGTAGTTGTCACATATGAAAATTCTATATTTAGAATTATCAGAACAAAAATATAAATATCCTCTATTAATGCTAGTCAAATTAGACTTTCAAGATGGCCGTCAAGGGAGATAAATATTGTAGATGTGGGAACTATGTATAGAACTGATATCAGCAAGCTCAAAAGTGTCAATATCATCTGTAGTGTATAATTAGTTGAACAGTATATCACTTGTATGCCTATTACCATTAGTGCCTGTATAAATTATAACAATGCGTGTCGCCTCCACTTCCATTTCTGCCTAGCATTTATTGACACTGCATGCCGATCTACAGTCGAGTCAATTTATCGTTCATACAGTCATTTGAATTCAATTCAAATTAATACTGCTATCGCATTTCATCTCTTAAAATACAGTTTTGATATTTCTGAGAATGATAGATGGTCCGCACATTGGTTGGAGTTTAGTACTGTCGCAGGAATTTCCTGCGTGACTTCGTATCTCGCATTTGATTGGTCGATTAGTGGTATTAAGGTCACCAAGCAAAAATCAATATGGCCGTCAGCAGTGTGTCAAGAAATGCAATCAGTTGATGTATTATTTGATTGTTATTGAGAGTATTTTTATAGTTTTTTTACTAGAAGAATAATTGTTTATGAGGATTGAATGGTTGTATGATTGATGACTTGCACTGTCCTGCATTTTAAGACAGGTAAAGAGTTTGACTAGCGGTATTACAGATGACCAGTATACATACTTTTAATTCTGTGGACAAATGTTTAGATTGCATGCAGTGATTTCTAATAATTCTAAGTTTATTGTTAAAATCAAGACTGACAATAGATCTTCAAAACTTCTTTTGCCTTATAGTTATCAAATTTACTACTATCAACTAGATGTATTTTACAAGTTTACAATTTTCTTTTTAGACACAAAATCAAAATGTCTCAAGGAAGAAGAACAAGCTCGAGAAATTCATTGTCATCTGTAAAGGAAGGCAACAAATCTAACAGTAATGCATCAGGATCAAGGCGGTATGTTAACTTGATATGTCTTGTGTATTGTTTTATTTGTATCATTACATGTTAAACATTTGTGTGACTATTGTTTATATAAACATTTTTTGTTTGGTCAAATATTTGTTTTTGATGGGTATAGTATAATTTGAACTATCAATGGTTAATAAAAATGATACATCATCTATTGTGCAATTTTATTAAACTGTCAAAGCTGCATAATTTCATGGTCAGTGCTTACATTTATTTTTAGCTTTGGTGAGATTCGGTTACTTTCGTAAGTGATATGATCATTTTTGTTGTACTGGTTTTCACATGTACATGTATTAAATGATGCACTAAACAATATCATACAAACATGTGGAATTGAACATTCCCTAATGATAAAATTAACAAAAACTATCGGCAGTGGTACGAAGCTAAAAATAATCACATTCATTGACCATGTAATTTATCAGCTTTGTCAGTTTGATAAAATTGCACTATGGTAGTTGTACATTTGTTTGGAATTGTGTTAAGAGTTCTTGTACATTTCATACAATTAGTTCTTGTTTAATGTAACATAATTTGTACAAAATGTATGTGTGGTTTAGATGGTTGAATTTTATTAACTCTGGATGTTTTCCTTATTTCAGGAATGGATCAGTACAAAAGGAATGGACTGTCAAAAAAGAAGTAAGTTTGTAACACTGTAAAGCAACTGCTAACATACATTGTGCCTTTTTTTGGTAATCATTGACCTTGAGAGTAAATATGGTAATATGGAAACAGTGTTTTGTAAGTAAAGTCTGAAAGATACTCTCAAGAAATTCTTGATTCATTAAGTGTTTGGAAAGGAAGACTATAATCAGAGGTTTAACATTCAGCACAGTTTCAATTACTAACAATATGCAGATTTAATGTCTTTTAGATAGACATGTATGATGTCTTTGCGTTTTGTACTTATTAAGTTTGTCTTATTTATGTTCACAGAATAGTTCAACAAGTTTGAAAATTTTGGGACAAGAGGGTTAGTATAAAATTATGTGTCTTTATTTGATATGTTTAATTGTTTACCAAAGTAATGTATTTGAGTTAGGAGTATGTATCAATGAATATTGTTAAAGTGAAATGTTCAGTTATATTAAAAATTTCCATTTTGATTTCATCAGTACAATGAGACATAATCTTACAATCTTCTTACTTGCACTGTTTACATTGTAGATATTTGACACTCATAATTTTTTTGTATTCATGTATTGTTCATTCAGATCATTTTGTTTACCCACATTTAGTATTAACTTGATATAATAATTGATAAATTTTCACTTCATTCATTTGGCAAAGTCTGTCCAAGAGAAAAAATATATATCAAAATTGTGTCTCTATCTCTCATAAGAACTCCAGCTTCTTATTCCATGTTTTTCCTTGCATTCTCCAACCAACATGCCAGAAGTAATCCAGTTACCCTGGTCACATTCTTTTTGAGTGAATATTGTATGTTGTACTAACATATTTTAAAATCTTAACATTAATGATTGAAAAAAATATTGCATACTGGAGATAATTATAAAGAAATTATTAGGGATTTAATGCAAAAATTGATCTGAACTCATTTTATACTTATATCTTACTTAACCAGGAGAAGTCACTGAGGATTCATTGTGGAATGGAGCTACATCTGACAGATCAACCCCTGTATCTAGTCGGTATGCATAAGTACAGTCATAATCAAAACCTCTAATAGAAGAATACATCCTTGTATCTTTGCGTAGTGGTGTGAGCACTTGATTTGTACAGTCTCTTAGTCCACATTCAACCACCCGCCTGCATGGTCGAGTGGTTAGGGTCACTGACTTCCAATCACTGATAGAGGTTCGTGGGTTCAAGCCCAGCTACCGACCATGTCTCTTTATGTGAGATAGTTGGCAGTTGCTCACAGAGGATTGGAGTCTAGTACTGGTTCTTCCCAGGAACGATGGTTAGGTGAACTGTCTGCTTCATATGACTCTGATTGTTGAAAAAAGGCATAAAACTCTTACAGACAAACAAACAAATCACATTCAACACTAAATGTAGTAATATGATGTACTGTATGTACTCTGGACAGAGTGATAAGATGATCACATCTTATAACTACCGATACGTCATATTCTCCATATTTTCTCCAGTTCACAGACAGGAATAAGACCGGGTTCCACCACATCTCGTAGAACTCCGACACCATCCAAGCAGATCTCACTTCAATCAGTCCGAAGAAAAGAGGAGAAGTAAGAAATTACTCAACTTTAACTAACTTAGATTCCTGCTCTGGTATAGAAGATTAATTCTTGAATAACAATAACCATGCAACGCAAATGAATGTATTTGTTAATTAGGCCTAAAAGATTACTTGTTTCCGCAAACGGGTCAGAAAAAAATAGGGTAGGTAGGTAGGCATTAATTTTTTCCCTTTTTTTAAACATGTGTAGAAAATTTAATGGTAGCAAAGAAATGACAAGTACGAAATGGACAAAAAAGGGACTGATTTAAAAAAAAAATAGGCAGGTCAAAAAAAAAATTAGGGTCGGCGGCATGAAAATAAGGTCAGTTGGATTAGCATGCACAAGCATTTTTTTCAGCTTTTATGATATAACCAGTACAAAAAAATTAATGAACAATTATTGTAATAATCAAAATGTCTCAGTTTTGTCTGAAGGCTAGACATACTGATATGAAATGTTATATTGTAATAATGTTATATTTTGTAAGTTCACATTGTTGCTGTATTGAAATTTTATCCACATGATTGCAGCCATTGTTTCATCTTCCATACTACATATTACTAAATTTGTCTGAAGTCCAGGGGCTTGAAGTTGTCTTTTTTGTTCTAACTCAATGATATTAAGTTTTGATTTTATTCCAAACAAACCATGTAACACATATATCACTCACATTTTCATATTTGAACATTTCAGAGAAGAACCACTCGAACCTATAGATTGGAGTGAAATTGATCAACCGTTCATGGCTGAAAATGACAGGTATATCACTGATTTTAAGACATCCTCAGAACTTGGACAAAAAGAGCTTTATCTTACTAATAGTGGATGTGATAATCTAGTTTGCTTTCATTTAAAGTGCCTAATCATTACAGAATGTGAAAGTAGTAAAATGTTACTTTGGTGGTATTGTAGTGAGAAAACATCTTTAGTTTAACCTCTTTGTGTCATTCATTAGTATGTCTTACAGAAATGTGCATTTCTTATATTATTAGACAGAAGCATACCAGTATATAAATTTACTTTTGACATTAATTTTTGTCTGTAAGAAGTGAAAATATGATGTTACGGCAATTAAAAAAAACAAGAAAACCCAATCCTTGTTGTCAGCTGTTAAACAACTAAGTAAGATAAACATGCTTTCTATCTTTTTTGTGTTCATGTTTTTTTTCATTCAATAACTGCAGAATTCCATCATTGTCATTATCTGATGATGAATCTGACCTTACACTGGGGTCAAGGCCATTGTCTGCAGAGGACCATCTTGCTCTTATTGAGCAGCGGACGAAAGAAATGACATCAGCCCTCAGTTCAGTTCGTATGGATGAACATGAAACTAGTTTAGCACTTCATCTTGACAATATTGAAACTGCTCGAGAAGAACGAGAGAAAAAAGAAAGGGAAGAAATAGCAAGAAACATTGGAGAAATAGAGAATAAGTTAACTGTAGAAGATGGACAGTTTACATACAGGAATGAACACTTTCGTGATTTATCTCAACGTGATCCTAAAGATAAAATTGATAAAAGTTTTATAATGGGTGGTAAAAGTACAACACAGGATGAAATGTTAAAAGTAGGAAAATCAAACATTGATAAGGGAATCATGGATACCACACCAGATACAGCTGTTGCTATAGGTGAGTAATGTGGTATTTTATCTTGTTTTATGAGCAGAATACGGCAAAACCTGTAAACAAAGGCCACACTTTGGAAAGGCATTATGAATGTGGCCTTTATTGACAGTTGGCCTTTATTCAGAGGTCATCTTGTTCTCAGTAACTGATGAAGGTTAAATTGTCCTCCACCTCTGTATTATGGGTGTATACGTAGCTTGGCAGTAGCTTGCAGATAGAATGTGGTTAGTACTGGTTAAGGCCAAAATGAAGTCCTGGGAAGCTGGTTAGGATAACAGCCTACCATGATATAACTCAAATAGTGTGGAAAATGGCGTTTAATCTGATGAAATAAATAAATTAACATCTTATGTTTTATACTGAACTGAGGTAAAAAGGCGATTGATGTATTGTGGTAATTTTAATGATTGTACAATTTGTCACAAAGTTTGTGTTAGTTTGTTTGAATAGAATGAAATATTGGTATTATACATTAGGTAAAATAGTCATTTTTACATCTATATTTGTGTACCTGACCAAACAAATAGGGTAGATGGATTGCAAAAACATTTTTTATAATTTTTTCTAAACATGCTTTTGTACTTACGTGGAACAATTTGTCGCAAATATACTCATTCTTTGGATTTTGTTTTTGGAAACTTAAATGTTAGTGTCTAAAAATATGGTTTATCTGGTAGCTGTAAACAGGGCTTTTTTCTGGTTTAATGTGTAGATCTGTGAACCATTTGTTCGTTTAAAGAACTTGAAAAAAACATTTAAAAAACTGTTTCAAAATAATCTCTCTCAGACCTTTGTGTTCCAAAACTCTATTCAAGTTCCTAACACTAGTCTGATCTTACTGAATTTTTTTTTAGATGAGTAAGGATATATGATGTTGATTTGCTTATATCATCAAATGATTGATAACTTATCATTTCTATATAAACACGCTCTAGAACAGAAATTTGGGGAGAAAATGGCAGTCTGGGATGTCAATTAAGCATTTCATTTACCATTTTGTTATTTAGTAGGTTTAGCTGGCTATAATTTGGAGAATTTAGTTTATGTTATGGAAAACTGGCAAATAATTTTTGGACATTTATGGACATGATGTTTTTGTTTTCAGCATCTAGAGCAGAAGTAGAACAAGCAAGTAGCAGTAAAAGGTGAGAAGTTGGTTAGGTGTATGATGTCATATTTCTAAAATCTAGATTCAGCATACTGTAAAACTAGGTTTTTTTTTGTTATAATTAATCATCATTCCTGGGAAGAACCAGTACTAGACTCCCATCCTCCGTAAGCAACTGCCTACTTTCTCACATAAAGAGACATGGTGGGTAGCTGGGCTGGAACCCATGACCCTCTATTAGTGAGAGGTTACAGTGATTTGAAGTGGGCGACCTTATCCATCATAAATATCTGACTTATCTCGAGATTATTTTAAAGTCCTGTAAATTTTGCTCTTAGTTGTCTGTAGTTTAATAAGGTTATTATGAGCATTATGTTGAAATCCTCAGCGTGAATGATGGTCCCTTCAATAATTTTACATGTTAACTACCTTGATTATCTCATGAGGTGATGGGTAATGTATACTGTTTGCATCTGATATATCAATATTCACATACTGGTAAGTATTTTCCACACATTATTGAAGTTACACAGTATAAGAACAAAATGTCAATCAAGTACTTTGTTTTTTTACACATTGTGACTTTATATAGATGACTAATGACTCCTTGAGATAATGAAGTTTTACTGTATTTTATTGAAAATTACAAGCACGATCTGCTCTCATAGCTAAATTTGAAAAGCATAAGACTTAGATGTTTTGAGTTGAACCCTGGATCATATTCTCTCTGAAGGTTCTGTTATCACGATATATCATTGCGCCATTCCCGGGGTTCAAACTCACGAACCTAAGATGGGTAGACCTATTACTTTACCTTAAGCTAAACAGGAGAACAATTATCACTACAGAGAGGTCATAATATTGACTGAATATTTATGAAAGTTTGTAATTTTAAGTAACATTACAGATAGAATTATGGACAGGACCTGATAATTTTCATATGTATACCATTAAATTATATTTCCAGTGATAAGAAAGATGAAGTTACAGAAAAAGACGAGTCTGGTTCTAGTGATGATGACAGTGATAACAATGAAGATGATGATGATCTTATTGGAGAAAAAGGGAAAGCCCCCAATAACCTCCTCATGGAGGTTAGATTATCAACTTGTCATAAATAAGTTATTTTTTCTTTAATGCCTGTTAAAGATCTATTTTCTTTAATGCCTGTCAAAGATCTATTTTCTTTCTTTAATGCCTGTCAAAGATCTATTTTCTTTCTTTAATGCCTGTCAAAGATCTATTTTCTTTCTTTAATGCCTGTCAAACATCTATTTTCTTTAATGCCTGTCAAAGATCTATTTTCTTTCTTTAATGCCTGTCAAAGATCTATTTTCTTTCTTTAATGCCTGTCAAAGATCTATTTTCTTTCTTTAATGCCTGTCAAAGATCTATTTTCTTTCTTTAATGCCTGTCAAAGATCTATTTTCTTTAATGCCTGTTAAAGATCTATTTTCTTTAATGCCTGTCAAAGATCTATTTTCTTTCTTTAATGCCTGTCAAAGATCTATTTTCTTTAATGCCTGTCAAAGATCTATTTTCTTTAATGCCTGTCAAAGATCTATTTTCTTCTTTAATGCCTGTCAAAGATCTATTTTCTTTCTTTAATGCCTGTCAAAGATCTATTTTCTTTCTTTAATGCCTGTCAAAGATCTATTTTCTTTCTTTAATGCCTGTCAAAGATCTATTTTCTTTAACGCCTGTTAAAGATATTTACATATTAAGATGTTCACATTGACATAGTGTTTGTTGTTTAGTTTCTTGATCAGTCACTAATGGTCTTTGTTTATTTGTTTGAGTATTACGCCCCTTTTCAACGATCAGAGTCATATGAGACGGACAGTTCACCTAACCATCGTTCCTGGGAAGAACAAGTACTAGACTCCTGTCCTCCGTAAGCAACTGCCTACTTTCTCACATAAAGGGACATGGTCGGTAGTTGGACTCGAACCCACGACCCTCTATCCGTGAGAGGTTACAGTGATTTGAAATCAGCGACCTTAAGCACTCAACCATGGAGGCATGTCTGTCATTCGTGGTCTGTAATAAATGTGCTCTGGCTTATAAGCAGTGATATACCTGATTTTCATTACTGGTGATGACTGGATTACATGATAGATGTTTTTATTCATTATTACTGTACTTAGACAGGAATCATATTCCAGAAAACTCACAAAAGATATATTGATTTCTTTTTTCTTGAAGGAAGTTTCTATGTATATGTTTTATATTTTGTTTGCAGTTTTTGACTTGTATGATGGAAGAAGATTATGAAAATGCTGAAAAACTTTGTAAAATGAGTAAGTTTGAAATTGTTGCAAAATCTTTTGATTCATCGCAAGTCTTAGTAATTTTTTTAACTTGTCTAATGACCAGTGTGTTTTGCATTTAAATCATGCAGCAAGAAAGTCTGTCATGTGTGTAAGTTTCTTGGATTTATTACAAATGTGTGAATCATTAACTGAGCATACTCAAACATCATTTTACCAGTTTTGCCAGTTATATAGAGCCAGGAAAGTTGTGAATTATTTTAAATTGTTTATATTGATAGCTGTCATGTGTTGGCTTTTTTGTGATGTAGGGTAACCTATTACATGTTAAGACATTTTCTTTCTTTAACAAAAGACTGAGTTAATGCCCTTGAATTATTTTGTTATATTTTGATTTTCAGTTCTGATTTATGAACCAGAGAATTCTGAGGCCTTGAGTTTCTTCCCTTTGATACAAGAAAAGAGAAGACAAGGTGAATAATAAAATTACACTTATAATTTAAAAGTGTTCAAGAAATGTTGGAAAATTAGGCAAACTTTGTGCATTAACTTAATTTCTACAATTTCTATACAAGTAGTAGTCTAAGTTCAAAAGTATAAATACTAATGTTTAGAGCAGTCATGTAGCAGTGGTCAGGGGGTAGAGCATCGGACTCCTAACCCTGAGGTTGCGGGTTCAAATCCCGTCAGTGGCGGAATTTGACCGGAACTCTCACAATCCCTTATTTTAGCGTGAGTACTGGTCAGAATCCAGGAAGCAGTCATTGAGAGTAGTTAATATAAGTTGCAAGGGTTTGCTCTACAATCAGTGTAAAATAAATAAGTTTAAACTAATGTTTAGAGCCAAAATAAAACTATGTATTGTTAGCATCAGATGGATACAATATATATAAATGATATTTCAGAAGAGGAGGAAGAAGATGACGATGATTCTAGTGATGAAAGTGATGACTCAGGAGAAGAGGAAGATAGCAATGATGATGATGATGACGATGATGACAGTGATGATGATGAGGACGATGAGAACAAGTATATTTTTTAAATATTTTCTTGTGCGAAGTTCTACCATTTATGGGCACTGCCAGCAAAATGTATGGGTTTTGGAATTCATAGTTATTACAGATGCTAGGAAGATGAATACTTCGTCTCATTTGTTATAGCAGTGTTATTGTTATATTGGAAAGCCATGACTTAATGGCCCCTTTCCATTTTCTCACAAAAGAAATCTTTTATCTCATCTTTGAATTTATTCCTAATTCTTATTTTGTTACTAAGGTTTGAAATAATATCCCAACATTATATTGTATTATTGTATGATGCATTGTAGTGGCAAGTGTAGCTTTGGAAAGACTACATCCATTATACATGCATTACACTTTCATTTATTTCATAGGATTTAATGCCATTTTCAACTATATTTCAGACAAGCTACTAACAAGCTACCCCATATACAATTTAACATAGGATGTAATAACTTCTGTCAAATTTGTCACAGATAGTGTAAGCCTTGCCTGGGGTTCGAACTGAAAACCTCTTGATCAGTAGACACTTGATCTTAACACTCTAACCACTGAGCTAACCAAGCAGGCTATGTTACACTTTAGCTTCACTAGTATTTATCAACATATTTAGGATTACGATGAAATGATTGATTGATTTTATTTTCAGTTCTTCAGATTCAGATATTGAACCCGTGCCACACACAGACTCAGGAATAGCCTCAGCAAATTCTGACTGAAATGATCATCTCCAACTCGTAGACTAGGATCCTAAAATAGATTAAAGACTTCATGAAATATGGGAAAGCTCTTTGAATTCTGGAAGATTGTTGGTCCTTTTCACAGAGCTCTTATTATTATTTACATGAATATTGCATGCCATCTTCTGGTGTTTTACTAAAACCCATTATAATAAACAATTAAATATTATACTGATCTATTTTTGTGTGTCAAAATGCCTATTAAGTCATAAAATGCATACTGTGTTGTGATAATTGAACATTCCGTATTGTTTGTGATAATTTTTACTGTTTTATTGTTGTTCATTTTTTTGTTAACATTGTAAGTTCAATTCATTTCTGCACTCATTGGTATGAAATAGATCAAATATTACATGCATGAAATAAAATATTTTTTGATATTATGATAAATAATTTGAAAAAAAAGAAGTTTTCTATGTTTGAATCATCTGTATTTAACTGGAGGAGAGACAATATGCTTTATAGCATCCATTTATGTAGTTGTATGAATTGCCGTCCAAAACACAATATGTCTCAGATATAACTTTTTTAGATGATTCTATTTGGTATACTGTATATCTGATTTTTAATCCTTGTTGCCTGAAAATTATCCTGTTGTTGAAATATAGATGTCTATTATTCTTGTTAAAGAATTCATTGTTGGTATTAATTTAAATGTTTTGCCAAATATTTGGATAATAAACTATTGTCTGTGAATTTATATGCATCCATATCTGTATCCAGTTTAGGATATTAAATATACATGTAACATATTTTTCTAATTTGCTCATTTATCTCAATCATTGTTGTTCTGGTAATCTAATTACCATATTTAAGCTTGTGATTTATCTGTTAACAGTATTATTTATTATGTTCCCCATTGGAGCACCTGATATCTCTAATTAGTCCGTCCAGTATGTACTTGTAAATGAGAGCTAATGTTTTCATATTAAAGTGTACACATGTAGTTGTTTTTTCCCTTGTCATTACTGATGATAACCGTACAATTTTGCTTACCTCCTTAATTTCATTATATTTGTTACAATTAAGAGAACATACATTGATTCCATCATTACGTATTCTTCATAAGGTTACATAACAGTTATACATTTATGATGTATATTATAATGAAAGCAAACATACATTTATAACACATGGGTCAGCTCTGTAAGTAGTCCAAGTCATGTTTGATAAAATGTTTATACAAGATTCACATACACTGATGGAGGAGAATTATACATTTGCATTTGTGGAAGGACTTAACTCTTGGCTCACTAGATGAACGAATAGATGAAAAACAATTATGTACATTCTATTTGTCTGTATTACTAAATTCAAAAAGCAAATGGATCTTTAAGTGAATACTTTATCAGTATGAACCCTGTGACCTTGTTACACGCCTACAATAAAGGAACTCCTTCAAAAACACATGGCTTCTTTACATTGGTCTTACTTAATTGTTGATCTGTCTTATTACACATTTCTTATGATTTCCTGTTCCTACATTTTTAGGCGGGGCTACTGTGCAGACACCATGAGATTTAAAATCTCATACCATTGTACAATGTCATTAAGTGTTCCTTACATGGCATGGATGGTCATCTTATTGTGGCTTAAAGGTTTCTCAAATGCAATTATATGTTTGTCTTATTTTGTTTGTAGTTTTCAATACTGAGTGATCTGTGTTCATATTTTTGCATAAAATAAATATTTATTTCTCTATTTTGTAGTATTTGTTTTTATTCAACATTGAACTAATTGCAGTGTGCTGTATTCAAGTTGTGAATATCTGTCTGGTTGTTTGTTGATTTTATCTACTTGATGTGTGATTGATATTGATAGATGCAGAAAGCAATGAAAATTTACTATTGTACTGAAAGCTTCAAGTCAATGACTCTGTGATCAATGACATTCATAAATATGGCTATAGAACCATAACAAGAGTGCCAGGTCACAAAATATGCCCATCAAAATTCATTTTTCAAAGTGTTAAGGGGCATAACTCAGAAGTGCCTTGGCCGTTTGGGCTGGTTATCGAACGTGGCCGAGATCTCATGGCCATAAACATTTCTTTGAAGTTTGGTGAGGATCTGAATAAAACTGTTTAGATCAGAGAGCGGACACTGTTGTCAACACCGCCCGCTAGTCCGCCCACCGTGGTCCCGGGTGTTCCCATAATGTGACCTGTTTTTCGGGCATATAAAAATGGTACATTGTATTGTTTTTCAATGCCAGGGAATAAAAGTCACTGACCTCGGGTGTTAGGCATTCTATTGGCTTTATGGGCAAACATGAGTTGAAATATTATGAAATGGTAATAGGAGATTTTGACTGATTATTTTTTGGCATGCTGTCTTAAAATTGCTTTTGACCTACATTTGTAACCAATGAAAGTGTTTGATACAAAATCTTCAGCTGAAGTAGGAGTTTTCTCATAGGGCACTGTAGGCACGTGTCTACACTTTCCAACAACAAAATAATGCGAAAAAACACAATAAAAATGAATGGTTAGAGACTGGAAGAATGGACCATCAAAATACCCAGAGCTTAAACAATGTATGAGAACTTCATGTTGAAATATTTTAGGCTATAGCACACCGGAAAATGCTGCAAAATGTGTCTCCAGCAATCTATGGTGAAATGATTCCCACTTAGAAAGATGCCTGCACATTATAATAGGGCAAGCTATGCCCCTGACAGTCACAGACAAAATTTATAAAAAACGGACACAAATAATAGGTAGCCATGCTTATAAATAGGAAGAAATATGTAAGTTTGATTTATAAATGATCAAACCTTACAGACATTTAGGTGTTCAGAATATTCAAGTACTTTAGACGCAGTTCCTCATTAAAATGAATCATTTTACAGCCTTATATATACTTCTACTTAAATGATATTCTTAAAAAAATAAATAACACCACAAATTAGAGATAAATTACCTAATTTAGTGTGTAGTATATTACCTTAATATCTAAGGGAAGCAACTCGTACTGACTTTTGAATCCAAAACAAATTTTCCCACGGTCCTCAGAGACATCTTTATATAATATCGGTTTTGTGATTATAATCAGCTAAATAAATGTTTGACTTTTAGATGGGGAAATTGGTAAGAGTGTTAAATTAATGATTTGACGCAGAAAAACAGGAAAATAAAGTCAGAATCACATTTTGTGGTTTTTAATAAGGGAGATAATTTGAACGTAGTGGTATGGTAATTTGATGCAAAATTCTCCGTAATCTGAAAATAATTTCTTCAATATTTCTTAGATTCTTTGTCTTAGGATGATATTAATTGCATATTTATATAGAGTTATCTTTAAATAGTCTATACAAACAGAAAAAATATCGAATTTCAGAAATTGAATTTGAACAATATTATAAGCATTTGAGTGAAAGTTCTTATCATATTTTTTATTAATTTTCTATGGTACACTTTTTGTAACATTTACAAGTTTAAATGTATCTATTTAAGTGTTTTACAGACATTATGTGTACTTTGTTATGTTATTGTTGCTTCGGCTTTCTCCATCCAAGTAAATAACTAATGCTTTGTCACAGAAGTGCCTAATAACAGAATCGAACCCAGATCGCCCGGTTACAAATCCAGCTCACTAACGATGGACGACGGCTTCATAACACTACAGCATATATCGTTATTGTTTCAAATAGCCATTTCAATACAGAAGGAGGGTCAACATATATATTGAATAATATTATGTGTTTTTAATATCTTGAAATTGTTTAATCAAGTAACAATATATGCAATTCCATACCGTAACAATACATATACTTGTACGATCATGGATATAATACTAGTACATGTGTACCATAGTGTGAAACCTTAGTAACTTGTGCTTTGACTTGCATTTATTTGGTTAAAATCAGGTCCCTGGGCGTTTAAACATAGATCGATGTTTTTGCGTCTGTGGGCGATTAAACAGATTGTTTTGTGGGGGAATATCTTCAACGACCACACAAAAACTTAGCGTCTAATCTGTATGGTTCGTGGCTGCACCCATGAATGACAAAGTGTGTGACCATAATTACTTCATATCTATGTTTCTTGGCAACATCAATAATCAATCACAGGGCAATGTATTATCAAGCTATTTTGTCAGGAAAACGAACTCAGTGTCTAACATTTTAATTCTCAAGCAATTTTACTGTGTCAACAGTATATGATCGACTGTTCAAGTCAGAGTAACACTGCTTGTTCACGATGCCCATATACGCGACCCCATGTTAATAAAGTTCATGTGCTCTTGTTAGATATCATACTTTGATACAATAAGGTAATTATAAACGTAAACATTGGCTACACGTATCATTTCACATTTCCTTAATGTTGTGGTCAATGTTTCTTCTATTGGGACTTTGTTTGTACGTGGACAGCCAAACATTGATAACAGTACTCACGAAGTACTTGAAGCAATTGAGGCATAGATCATCTTTTGACATGTTTTCACAACATGGAATCAAAGTGATCTTACGATGTTTCTAGTTGTATTTCGACGATTCATTGTAAAATTCTACTTTTTTACTTTGTATTCGAATTAAACAAATAACACTGAAGTGTCAATGACATTATATTTTACGAAACTTCCAGTATATAGACACTGTATGGAATTTTAGATACAATAGCCAAACTACACACTGCTTGTTTTGATTAAGGAAATGGTGCAACTATTGTTGAACTGTATATGGTACATGATTCGTCAACATACGCTAACAATTATCAATTAGATGGTAAACACCAACGAGAACATGTGTATAGTGACGCAATGTTACTTCCGGTACGTATACGGTAAGGAGCGTCACAGAGAGGTATAATACTAGTACATCGCGTGGGTGCCAGCGGTTCGTAATCGTACACAAGACCAAACCCTAATAACCTAATTCTGTAGATTGATTGCTTTATCACTTTTTCAGAAGAATCATTTAAAGCGCCTACACGTAAATATATACAAAAATATAAACCTGGTACTTTAAGCATTTATTCGAGGACCAGTTTGTGTTCTATACCTCCCAGGTCTCTTACTAAGTTTTCAATTGATTGTTTTGGCTAAAGCTGTCGTTTTATGATAACATTAAAACCCCATATCAATGTAGATGTTTAACCCCCAACTCGATATCACTATCAGTTTAGTATCGTAACATATTTATAGGAGTTAAGACCCCATTAAGTCAATGCATTTTCGATAAAGTCCAACTAAATGCGAATTATCAAATTATGAATTTAAATGAGAGTTGATGGTGTTTTAAAAGCGCCATAAGTTCAAGTGTACCTTAGTCTCGCTTTTCTTTCATTTATAAACTTGTTGATAATGATAGCAGAATTAGTTGCTATCAAAGCTTTTAATCTCCGTGTTTGGAACAACATATAGCCCAGTAAAATTGAATAAATACTTTAGTATTCTAATGTCCGCATTCCGTCCCCTACATACATGGGGCCACCGGAAGGAAAATATATTTATATAACTGGAATGATAATCTGTGGTCAGTATATATCAACCCCGCGAAGGGCCTCTGACATTAGGGATTAGCAGACCCAAAGGAGACTAGTGGGTGTCGTACTGGCGGCGGTTTTATAACATTATCATAGAACTACAGAATATAAACATACTAATAAATGTAAATAAACTTTCTATTGTTTTGCCAACACTGGGCTCTGGCAACGCGTCATCTGGGGATTGTATATAAAGCAAGATGGTCTACTCCCACGAACTAAAGCATTCGTGGACTTTTGTATCAGTCTTGTCTTTGGTGTTCACATTGTGTATTAATTTAACAAATTTTACTGCATATTGCTTACATTTAAAAACATATTTTGAATACGTTTCATGAAACAATTGATTTTGAAAATAATCTCATTTTTTATAATTTCATTATATAAATAGTTAATTATAAATAAGCTATTGTTTCATCTAACAAGTTATAGGACTACGAAATCGTTCAATTTTACGATGGATTACATTAAATTATTTACGATTGTTTGCCTCTTGCCAGCAGGAATATACGCATGTAAGTATATGTACTAAGTCGTGTTAACAACATTTCATTTGTATTAAGTTTTTCATTAACACAGCTGTTCTTTTGGTTCAACAATTGCTTCTTTGTAACAAAAGTTAGATCGGAATATTTAAGTTTTATCAATGAAATGTTAATGGACAATATTGGCAAACATATACTTTTGGATGCCCCCTCGTACGTTTTATATATGATTTTTTTTTCATTCGTGTGCTCTTTTAAAAGAGCGCAAACTGTTTTTCAAATAATTATTTGTCATTCCACCTACTTGTGAATTGTAATTCGGTCATGATAGAATTATGTAATATATACATTTATGTACATTATATTGACAAACCCCTTTCTTTTTAGTGAATGAAGAGATTTGTGAACAGAAAGGGGAATACATTAGCTGCCCCTTTGGTAAAGTTTTAACTATCAACAGCGTCTTATACGGAAGACTAAAAACCGGTGTATGTAACCCCTACCAGGTCCCAAACTTACCTACAAACTGTAGATCTACCTCCATTACATTGAATACAATACTTAAAATTTGTCAATATCGTGGATCATGCTTCCTGGAAGCGGACAATACCATTCTAGGTAAAATTTATACTGTTATAATGAATCCATTATTTTTTTAAAAGAACATATTTTAACGAAAGTGAAAATAATTCTTTAATTTTTACATTTGGTAGCCTACATAGTATTAATCTTTATATTAGCGCCAAAACGTTAGCAATATTTTCAATTCACATTTTCTTAAAGCGTGTCTCTAAAATAACATTTTGTTACAATATAGCCTTAGCAACGTATACTCTAGTTACCTGAAAATGCATGATACAATTTTGACGTAAATCAAGAAAGTTTTGTTACATAACATTATACAATCAATCTTTCTATTTACTGCAGGTGAAGATCCATGCCCCAATTTCCCGAAATATCTTGACATAAGTTACGACTGTGTGATCCCGACAACAACGACAAAGACAACCACACCAACAACGACGAAGCTCACTACAACACCGACGACCACATCAACTACCACACCGACGACAACGCCGACGACAACATCAACTACTACGCCCACGACAACATCAACAACAACGCCGACGACAACATCAACTACAACGCCGACGACAACATCAACTACAACGCCGACGACAACATCAACTACAACGCCGACGACTACCACGTCTTCAACAACCCCGACGACAACGACGACAACAACAACAAGAACGACGCCGACGACAACTCGCCGGACCACAACTGCAACAACAACAACACAACAGACGACAACGACTAAGTCTCCTATTGTACCATTTGTACCATTCAATGCTCCGGCAGGTAAGATTATGATTTGAAAGATAATACAAAATATATATAAGTATATATTATAGGTATTCACTTAGCGGCCAGTTTATTACATAATTTGTTTTAGCAATTGCATGGCGGATGTAGAAAAACGTAATACTTTGGTCCGCATCAAAAGTACGTCTCGACATTAATGTGACCGCAGATTGTTTTCATTAGCTAAAGAGTAAATTTCTTTATTCCTTCGTGATTCCATACCTATTTCGGCTTTAATCGAAAGAAAATCAACTTTGAAATCACTTACAATCGACGAATCGTTCAATGGATGGATATCTAAGACACTACAATCCAAAATTTGACGCCATGATGACAAACCGGGCGATTGGTCAAAATCGAAGGTGTGGCAACCTTCACCTTTGAAAGTCAGCTTTTGTCGTGAAATCTTGAATTGTAGTGTCTAAGGTTTCCATCCATTGAAGGGTATCAAAGGTCACAGTGACCTTCATTATAACACATGTTACGTCTGACCAATACCTAGAGAACAATTTTGGCCTAAAGTCCTCAGACTTGATTGGGTTTGGAGGTTGGTCATCTCATGAAGATGATGACCCCTATTGATTTTAGGGTCACTTGGTAAAAGATCAAGGTCTTATATACGATCCAGTTGGCAATTATGGGGGTCCGTGTTTTACCCCTTGTTATCAACTGAAATATGTTAGAAAAGAAATGTTATCTTGTAATAATAAAAGTGAGAATACTGGAAACTCAAAATAGAGATTTGAGACCCTTGGACCCTAATATTTTGTGCTGAGGTTTGAGAACTTAGTTCTGGCCAAATTTTCAATCCCAGATCTATAAATCAGATTATTCGTTCACAGGTTCACAGCTATGTCATGATTATTTGATCAATGGTAAAAACAGGGTCCCTGACGGACAACTATCAGCTTCCTCCGTCTATCAGACAGGTAGTTATCTTGACAACTATGGACCCAACAGGGGTCGGCTCTTCTCTGATGCTACACAGTTTCCAAATGGTACCTATAACAGAGGCGGCTGGACTGCGGCTGTTGACAACCAGCAACAATATATACAAGTAAGACATGTTGTTGTTGTTGAGTAGTTAGTTAATATCCAAAATGTGTTTTGTCGGCAAGAATGGCTGCTCCGATAAATTCCAGAGATTTATTAATACTAATATAATATTGATACATGAAGAAATTTCATGACGTTGTTTGAGCGTTATATAGTTTTAATATTTTAACATACACAGACTTTTAGCATGGTACACGAAGATAACATTTCATCATGTAACATCAATTTATTACATGTACATGTACTTTAATTTTTTCTCAAGTTTTACTGATTTTTGGGAAGGCTCGCCTTCACATACTTATTACTGCGTATAATTGAGGTCATTTGAGGTTATTTTTACACTAGGTACAATTAAACGCACCAAGTATTGTCAGAGGTGTAGCAACACAGGGACGACATGTGAACCCTAATGATTTATGTTGTTACCAGTACGCCTCTAGATACCGAGTTATGTATAGTGTCGATTGTGTCAATTTTGAAACTGTGAAAGATCAAAATGGTAATGATAAGGTAAGTAACTTGATGGTTTCTTCTTCAAAGCCAAGAAGTTTTTCTTATTAGTTTAATTAAAAGAAAGCTAATGTGGCATATATATACCATGCACTATACGTAATTTCAAGTGATATTCTTAACAGTATTTTTTTCTTGTATTATTTTCTGAAACATACAAATAAAATATCATATTTTCATATTTGCAATCATGATTGATTGGTTGGTTGGTTGGTTGATTGATTGATTGATTTGTACAGCAATATGATGCTAATTGGTACATACTAAAACAAACTGATATAATTATGAAATAGAATAAACAATATGTTTCTTACATCCTATTTGAGCAGATTTTTACTGGTAACACGGATCAGGATAGTGTAGTAACCAACATGTTACCATGCCCGGTGATGGCCAGATGTATTCGTATAAACCCCATAGATTGGAAGGATCATATATCATTAAGATTTGATCTTCTTGGATGTTCAGCTAATACAGGTAAGTTTTCAATCAATCTGTCGAATCATTTAATTCAGTATTTGTTTCTGAAACATGTAGCTTATCTGCGCACTCACACCTATGTAGAAAACCTGTCACTCAATCTTAGTCAAATGTTTGTCTTTACGTAAAAGGTTTTACCTAAATGTTTATACAGATTTGAATGAATTCGAAAAAAAAGCTAATCAATAAACTGCAGACAGAACGAAAAACGAGACAGATTTCAATACTGGCAGTTTCAGTTGCAGACCACTTTTAGAATAAAAAGAACCATTAAAATTTAAGGAAAGGTTTCACCTGTATTTGTTTGGTTTCAGCTGATGTTGGACATTGTCCGAAAGGTTGGGAGGAGCGTCCAGGCAGTAACCAGTGTTACTTAATTACTGATGTACATGATATGCGCTCTAGGGACGATGCTAGTGCCGAGTGTCAGAAAAAACAAGGTCATCTTGTGAAGATTGATTCTATTGCTGAAAGAGTAGGTTGAGTAAAAATGCTTTGAAATAAGAAGGAACAAAAAACGTTCTTCTTAACCTTAACAAATAGATTTACTTTCTGTTGTCAACAACATTGAAATACCGAATACACACAATCGTAATAATGCAAACATTGATCGTACATACAGTCACTATACATTATGTATACGAGATATGATGTGTTCTTGCACATGGTAAAGGTCCAAAAATGATTATCAACTGAAAAAAAGATAATAATCTGAAAAAAAATTTTCTATGAAATGCCATAGTGCTATCTAAACCCTTTATTTCCTTTGTTGATGTTTAACTCATTTCCTGAAATATACAGGAATACTTACAATGAAAAAACCCAGGCTTATTGTTGTTTTGGAACTGGTTGTTATACGAAGAAGATTTTTGTTCCAATGGCAACTACATGATTTTTTCCACTACACGATAAACTATTATTAATTTAACCTTTCTAGAGCAACAACCTCTCTACAACAACAACACGACTTTGCTACTCCCAAAGGGTGTCGCTTTGGATTGGTTACATTGTACTTACGGACAGCTGCTGAGAACTGGTTACATTGTACAGACTCGATCTGTAGTTTTATTGTCCCTATTTTCAGGACTGGGTCAGACAGAAGGTGGCAAACTTACAACAGACACAAGGACAATATCATTTCTGGACTGGACTCAGTAACCGACCTAGAACAGATAATACTGGATATAAATGGGAGGATCACACTTCACTTGATACATCCATCATGTAAGTTATTCTGCGATTTGGTGTTAAAAAGTGTTTGTTTCTGGTAATATACTCGTTAAAAATAGGGAAGATAGGCCGATTCTTTTTATTACCTGTATTATTATTTTTAGCTCACATGTCACAAAGTGACAAAGTGAGCTATTAGGATCACTCTCCGTCCGGCGTCCGGCGTCGTGCGTCGTGCGTTGTGCGTCGTGCGTCGTGCGTCGTCAAACTTTTTGTTGTGACCACACTAGGGGCCACATTTTTGGCTCAATTTTAGCAAAACTGGGTCAGAACGTTGATATCAACAAAATCTCGGACGAGTTCGATATTGGGCCATTTGGGGTCAAAAACTAGGTCACCAGGGCCAAATAAGGGAAAACCTTGTGAACACTTTAGAAATCACTGTTTTGAATTTATCTTCATGAAACTTTGTCAGAATGTTTATTTTAATAATATGTAGGTCAAGTTTGAAAATGGGTAATTTCTGTAGTAAAATTAGGTCACTAGGGCAAATTGCTGGAAAACCCTGTGAACACTCTAGAAGTCACTGTTTTGATTGGATGATCATGAAACCTTGTCAGAATGTTTGTCTTCATAATATCTTGGACGAGTTCGAACATGGGTCATCTTGGGTCAAAAACTAGGTCGCTAGGTCAAATCTTATGAAAAACTATGTTAACACTGTAGATATCACAGTTATTATTGGATCTTCACCAAACTTTGTCAAATCGTTTGTTTTAATGATATAACGGTCAAGTATAAATATGGGTCATCTGGGGTCAATAACTAGGTCACCAGGTCAAATATTAGGTAAAAATCTTGTAAAAGCTCTAAATGTCATGGTCTTGATTGGATCTTGGCCAAACCTTGTCAGATTGTTTGTCTTAATGATATTAAGGACAAGTTCAAATATGGGTCACCTAGGATCAAAAACCAGGTCACAAGGCCAAATCTTAGGAAAACCTTATTAACACTGTAGATGTCAAATTTTGATCGTATCTTCACCAAACCTAGTCAGACTGTTTGTCTTAATGATATGTAAGACAAATTCGAACATAGGTCGTCTGGGGTCAAAAACTAGGCCACCGGTTCAAAACAATGTTTTAATGAGTGAACAGTGATTGTCATGTGAGCGATATAGGGCCATCTTGGCCCTCTTGTTAAAGCATGCAGAAGGCAAAGCTTGCAGAAAGGTTAAACAGCGAGAAAGTTGACAAAATAAAAAGTCTAGGGTTGAGGGAAATACAAAGTTAGTTGAAATAGATTTCCTAGAAAACTGTCATGAGAATGGGAACGTGTTAAAACAGGTTTTATATATGTGTAGTTTTGCCAAATGGTACCCACCAATAAGAAACTGGACATTTTAAAATATTAGCCGTCTGATTGGCTGAAATTAAAGGCAAGCCCAGAATACAGTCAATGCATGTTATTGTTCTATATAATCTTGCAGGCCATGGAAACAAGGACAGCCAGATAATGGTGGTGGTGGTGGAGAACATTGTGGAGAATTATGGAGTGGTGAATTAAATGACAATGATTGTAATCAACATTATCCATACATATGTGAACTATCAAAATGTAAGTACACACTATATTCCTTTCAACTTCTGTAGTCTTCTTTCTTCCTTACCAGTCATCGCAACCATGGCCAAGGTGTCTGCCCTCAGAGCGGGAGATCGAAGGTTTTAGCCCCAGTGAAGGCTAGATTGGAATTTATGCTGTGGATTGGTGAGCCGCCAGCTTAAGTTCATAATGAATATATCTTAAGCCCATCTCAGCCAGGCGCCTGGCAAAAACAGACTTGATTTGGGAGTTACTGCATGTGTGCTTAAATGAAAGATGTCTCACAAGCCGACCCTTTGTGAGTTTTATTTTTAGATAGGGACATGATTGTCCCATGTGTCTTCATATGGCTCTAGCACTGGCTCTCTATAAGTGGGGTATCTAAGAGTGTACATAATAATGAACCAACCTAATATAATAGTTCGTGTTCTCTAAAGTTTCTGTTGTTGTTTCAGTTTGGACTCCACCAAAGAATGTTCCAAATGCATTTAAACCTATAGTACCAAACACAGTACCAACAACAACATCAACTTCAACAAAAGCACCAGCCACAGGTTTGATATTATCAAATATATGGATAAAAAATGTAGCTGATTATTGTCTTATATTAAGATACCATAATTGGAGAACAGAAATGTTTAATACAAGGTCACAGGTTTAACATAAAGTCGTGTATTTTAAATAAAGTAAAGTGTTTATTTAAGGTCAAATGTTTTTAAAGGTCATGTGTTAAATATAATTTAATGCCATGTGTTATTAAGGTCGTGTATTTAATATATGGTCAAGTGTGTAACCTAAGGTCACGTGTTCTTCTACTGCTCTGTTGCTTACATATTGTGAAAGGAGGAGAAGTGCTTTGGTGACCTGACATGTAATTCACTCAGAAATACTTGACACATTTTCAGACTACTGACAAACTGTTAATTAACATTATTATGTTCAACCAAACAAAAAGATTTTGTGGAGATCAAGTCTATATTTTTGGTTATATTGTCCGAGTAAAGATTTATGTGTATTAAATTTTCAGTGAAACCATATATTAGACCACAGTTACCAGGAAGTCAAGTTATTAATGGTATACAGTACTCTGGTAAGTATTTTTATCATTTAATTCCTGGCTTTCTTTGATTCATTCCAAGCTTACTTATATCTATATACGTTGATATGCTTTTCTTCTGGTCTGGATGAAGGAATTCCTCATTTAGTATGTCTAGTAGATTAAACCGGGGATATGGCTTCCCTGATTGAAAGTTTTGTTTGCTTTGCTTGGATGTATGTACTTTGCTCCATCTCCCAGTTTAAGACAATTATCATACAATATTGCTATGTTACCCTCCTGTCATGGCTGCCTGGCTTTCATTTATTTTGTTGCCTTATTTTAGAAAATGGCTTCAAGACATTTATATATGTTCATAACAGTATCAAATATTATCATACCTAATGTGATTTAAATGAAATGGCTCTTTCCTAAATTCAATTACATGGCAAAAATTTCATTGGACTATAGCTATATTCAAAGTTTGAAAGGGTAACTCTTGGTAATTTTGAGAACTGTCATGAATATGTCTTAAATTACCTCCCTTTATTAATTGCTTAAAGCCAATTTCATTTTTTGGGTGTAAAAATGGTGCATTTAAGTACTTCTTTATGCAAAATTTTGTACAGTGGAACCATGACTTTTCAGTAGAACATAGTTCTTGTGAATTTCTTGACCCCTAATTAATTTCTCTATCAAAATATCCGCTATTTCTTTTTATCAAAGCTTTTAATTTTTTTAGACATCACAATACAGTCAAACCTGTAATAGTGGCCACCTTCTGAATAAAGGCCACCCTATGAATAAAGGCCATTCTTTTAAAATCTGTTGTTGATTATTTAGAAAAAAAAGACCTCCGAATAAAGACCACCTGTCAATAAAGGCCTTATATCGTCTTTCCCATAGGTGGCCTTTGTTCACAGGTTTGACTGTATCTGAGTCTTCTATGTTCTTCTGTATAACATTACTCCACCGGCTAATTAATATGTTGTATTGTTGCATGCAGACTTGTAACAAGAAATGCTTGTATAGCTTGTGCTTTGCCTGATTATGTTTCAGGAGGCTGTTTGTCTCAGAACAATGATTGTGCCTTCAAACCTGCGGGAGATTATCAGTCGTGTCAAGGTTGTCATTATTATATGACATGTGCGCCCTCTGGTGTGTTCACTCGACCATGTCCAGCAAATCTTGTGTGGGATGACAATGTGAAAACATGCCAAGTTGTATCCTCAACATGTGGTCCTTCTTATGGCTAAACTTACTGTCTATAATATTGTTCCTTGCTATTATCATGTTTTTAATTATCATTGTCACATACTGTACATATATATAGTTTACTATCCATAAAAATCGTTTTCCATGTAATAAGTTCCTTATTTGATTTTCTGGGATAATTTTTGATAATTTTCTTGTTGTTAATGAGCTATATGAATCAATTTTCATATTCATTTTTAGTTAACTTGTTGCTATGGATACCTGAAGAAATGATTTTATGAACTATCTTGTTGTTGATTCTTAAATTGTTTCTGTGTCTACATTGTGTCATGAAAATCACTGCCTATTTCATACATACTTACATACATACATTTATAAACATTTCAATTCATTTTAGTATAAGTTATGTTTCCAATAACCTAACTTCTTATTGCTGCAAGATTAATGCTTATTGTAACATATCATATTTACCATTATATCCTCAGTCATAAATATAGTTCAATGACAGGTATAAAATCTATCAGTGGTGTTAATGCTTGAAAATCACAAATTTATGACAACATAAGATACTTGTTGTTTGTGATGTTGTTAACATAATCTAAGTCCAACAATTACTATTGTCCATTTAAACATATACAATACAAC
>OZ026843.1:17031241-17054026 GCA_964023205.1 Lutraria lutraria | reverse complement strand
CGAATGAAATTCTATAGCAGAGGGGAGGAGTTTAACACATGAGAGGGACAGGGAAAGATAAGAGTTTAGCAAGGATGATTGGGGAGAGGTGAAAAAAAAAGATAAAACACAGAAGAGAGGGAGGGATTCAATGATAATCAAATAGCCTGTATAAATGAAGAGAGTGACAGAGAATATATAGAAAGGATGAGGTGGGCAGAGAGTGATGTATGTATGTCAGTAAGTGATGTAATAATTAGCAACAGACACAATAACAAGAAAGTAGTGAAGAGTGATATTCACAGATAACAAAATATTCACAAAGTTGTTTGAAATATATATTTTGCTATGTAGTACGTTACATCTAGACTTAACAAAAATTGTACATAACATTAAATGAGTAATGATGTATGAGGAAATAACAGATTTCTATGATAAGATACAGCAGAACTAGAAATAAAATGGGTTGAAATTGGTTACCATGACGACAGCAATATTGATTAGAGTTTAAAATCTTTCACAACCACAAAATGTTCACTAATTTAGTACCAGTTACGTCCTTCAACAGAGAGTGATACCCGCCCCTCACAAATGACTATACAGTCAGAACTTGGCAAATTGTTTTTTCAATATTTTTAGTAATTTAACTAATTCTTTGTTACAATGAAAAGAAGTTTTGTCTTATAATATTGTAAAAACATTCATAAATGCATGGAGACCTAAATGATAAAAGACACATTCAATAGTCAAACACAACACAAAATAGGAGAAAAAGTATAACAATTGTACCAACATAACCACTTAATAAAGTATTACAGGTGAACATCTGTAACAGCATGTGAATAAACTAACTGACAAAATAACCGGTACAACAATAGACACATAAAACATGTAAGGCACAAATCTCACTTTATGTAAAATATGATCATTTGAATAATAAACGTAACAACATTGCATAGCTTATAAAAAGTGCAATAAAGAGTAAAACGATAAATGCATAAAACAATAAAGTCTTGGACAAAAAGATTGGAGCACATTTAAAATCATGTCAAACATGTAGCACTTTGATGCTAAAATATAACAAAAATCATTCTTAATCTAATATTGCTACTTAGCTTTCAAAATATATGGAACAGTATTCATTATTTAATTATTTCTCAGTAATTAATCAAACAAGAAACATTTTCGTAATTCAAACATAATATCTAGACGGACCATGACCAAGAACTGAGTCAGGTGAATACTAGTTTAATTTGGGGTGTTACATAATATAAATTTATGAAATTGACTAACGGAAGTACCATCTAGTTTAAATGAGTGTCAAACATGTAAAAGATTATTCCAATTATAAGTAATATTTGGGCCTTAAATTTGTCCAAAAACTATAAATCATGAAGAATTTTCATTCTACAGTTTTGTTAAGTAGGTAATGAATTTTTACAGTTTAGAAAAAAGGTAATATATTAGTGGTTATAAAAAAATTGATAATTTAGTTCTGACAAGGGGGTAAAAAGATAAAAAATGAATAATTTTTTTCAACAAAATACCCAGTATGTATTTTCTGATATGCTGACATGCATCAAAGCTGACATGATAACACAAAAAAAACTAACACAAAGTCATATTATCAGATAGAAACATGTAACAGATATATTCTAATGCACCAAATTTGTTTGGAAGACAATATTGCCACACTTAAATGATGCACCATGTGTAAGATCTCATCTTATACCTAATGTTGAAACACTAACAAAAAGGACCAGTCTAAAAATAAAGCCTTTTCATTGGTCAAAAGTATTTATAAATGCTAGTTTAATTTTACAACCCAGTAGTTTATAGTTGAAAATAGATACATCTGACAAAATCATTAACAAACATAGTATTCATTATAAGTCAATACAGTATGGTTGTATAATTAGTTTTGTTAACTACTACCAAATATCAGAAGTTTCTACATTGAAAACAACAACATGAATTTTGAGTTTACAGTGTAACCTCCACGAATATTCACTCCGAACAACAGCCACCTCCCTGTTACAGTCAATATACTAGCCAATTAAACCCATACTGATGTTTTACTCTATTTTCACAATCTCAAAAACAGCTATCTCCTTACAACAGCCATTTTTGTCATTCCCACAACAGGTGGCTGTTGTAGGGAGGGTGCACAGTATCACTTAAAAGCCTACGATTAATTAAGCGCTTGAAAAATAACAACACAAGTGTTTATCCAGGTAAGTATTATACCCTGGTCCAAAATCATAAATTACAAGACCTACGAAAAGGACCAGTATAGATAGTGATAATGCAATTATTACAAGACAGGTTGAAATAAACCGTTCCACTTAAGTCATGCTCATGATGAGCACAGCTCTGTGAAATAGAAATATTCTTCCTTTAATTTACAGGGCTCTCTCTGGAGCATCGTCGCATATTTGCTACTGTTGTATTTAAGTTTCGAACTATAATAAACATAATTAACAATTTTCACTAAAAATTGCACAGCAATATTTCTGAGCAGTTATATAAAATGGCAGGCAGACATTATTGACAACCTTTTTACATCACAACGCTGATCACTGATTGGCCGGTTTCAAGTTTGATATGAATTCAGATAAATCTCTAACAGATATGATAATAAAAATGGTCAAAATTACTCCTAAAAAAATATCACTGTACATGCATTTCAATATTACAAACAACTAGATATTACTTATTGAGAAACTTGGACAAACATTAACAGTTCTTGTTTCTTTACCAGGATTTAACTTACGTTATCTGTCATGAAAATTGTAGAACTATATATTTTAGAGAGAAGCAAACCTAACTATTGTACGAAAAGCTGAAAACACAATCTGAACTAATCTTGCATTATTAAGAAAAAACAAAAACTGAGCACTTTACAAGTATTTCAGTCTTTGGAAAGAAGCAATGCTCTTTACTTTTATGGGAAACTTCTCTAAACTCTTGCTAAATCTATTGTATAATATATAAACATTAAAGTATTGGAGTATTAAATATCTTATTTTAATTCAGGCTGAATGTATAGACAAAATAAGAACAATGGGAGTATTTTCAACTTGTTAAAAACAGATTCTAAATGAACACAAATTATGAGATTCACACAGAAATAATCTCTATAGCAACCATTTCAGATTTCATAAAAATCATAGCAACATAAATGCAATAAATATATAAAAATCTCTTCATCTTAAAAATATCTGTAAAACTGGAATTATATTCCAGATTCTAAAGTGGGGAGAAAATAATTCCTTTTAAAACAAATCTCCATTTGAGCTAATATATTTAATCACTTTTGTAAAATGTACGTATTTACAGAAAGACATTTTCAGAGCATGAAATAAAATTGTCTAAATAAGGTCACAAAGAAAGTTGAAATTGATTGCAAACATTATTTTTAACAAGACCCTAATAAACTAACATTTTTTAAAAATATTTGTCTGAATGTAATTTTTGAAAAAGTTTGGCAAGAAGATTTTAATTTTTTAGACAGAATTATATGACAAGTATTTGGTGTTTCTTAAGATTTCTTAGTTCCCCCAAAACAAGACAAATTTACTGATACATTTATATTTTTTACATCTATGATAAACAATGTATATCATTTATAAACTCACTGACTCAAGTCATATTATTGTGAGACTATAAAATGAGATTTCTAACCCTCCAAGTAAGACATTTAAAGGAAAATATTTCAAGTCATTGTTGAAAATATTTTACATCAAAATCAGTCAGTTGAGATTTTGTATCAAAGCATTTAGACATTAGTTATTTCAAAAAGTTTCAAGTGACTATAAATGTAGAACTACTTAACAAAATTTTCAGTTTTTTTCTTATAAATATAAAACAAGAAAAAATGTAAAATTTTACTGAACTAAGTAAGAATTGAGAGCATTAAAGAATATAAAACCTTACAAGTATTTCATACATAAATATTTACAAATATCAATTAACAAACATATCCCAGATAGAATATGACCAGCATACATGCAGAAACATACAAGTTGAGCAGTTTGTGATTAATGCAAGGTATTATTCAAAGAAATATTAATTCATGTTACTGATTAGTAGTCAGGTTAAAGCCATTCATTACCAAAACATTCTGAAGTGGCAATTTGGAATTGTCTGCTTTTTGAAATAAAAATTCATAGTAAATGTTGAATTATTGAATGTAATCATTCTATTGTCAATTGATTTATAAAATAAATGATAAAATCTATCATGGTCTTCAGCAACTATAAATCTACCCTTGTCACAAAATGTTCAATTTGTACAATACGATGTATGATGGGGCTACAATAATTTTATGACTGAAATAAAAAACAAAACTAAGTAATTTACCCTTATATGACCCTGGATTTCACTGGTTCAAAATAAAACCCACACAAGTATAATCCAATTAGCAGAATGAACACACTTTAAACAAATACCCTTAATAGAGACACAATACTCACAATAAAATCTATATGCCTTTGAAGCAAAAACAACTATTTCAGCCAAAGTTCTTTTAAGTATACAAAAGATGATAATAAATTTAAATAGAATTCCAACTAAGATGCTCATATTTCCATTTTAGTTCATGTCTATTTTATCGAATTGCTGGACATGCATTTACCAGTATTTTCAAATGAACCAATCATAACTAAATATAACAATTCATAATAATAAAAAAACAACAGGTGTATTCATTAACATATAATAATCCTTACATACTTAAATTCAAACAGCTTTTGTTTGATTTTATATCTAATATTTTAACTATCCTTTGTAAATCAACAGAGATCTTTATTCAATAAAGTATATTTAGTACTCAGGCACTTTTGAAGAACCTAAAATTGTAATCCATACAGTAATAAAACACACTTGAAATTGAACACATTTCACATTCTTATGACACATATGGTACACACATTCTATCATTGTCGTCTGCTGAAATATTTATTTTCTTCAGCTAATTGCAACATAGTTGAGCTCATATCGTTCACAACCATGTTTGATGTATTCATTAACGCAGCACTGTAACGCGATGCTTGAGAATTCGAGCGATTGCTCATAGCAGTCGGACTGTACAAATGATTCATACTCTCCTGTGATATTGAATTTATATTATCCATAAAATTTTCGGCTGATATAGAATTCAAATTATCCATGAAGTTTTCTATGGGCGGAGCCTCAGGCTCTTGTCGTTCTACGACGTCTGTAGAGCTTGTGACCTGGTTACAACCAGGCGACATTTCTAGCTTACTAAAAGGTGATCTATGATCTTGCGTACTCTGTTGACAGTTAGGATTAAACTCCTGATTATTCATAGGACCAAATTGCATATTCATATTAAACTGGTTATTAAGATATTGCTGCTGTGCTTGTGGCCCTTGATGCATATTCATAGGGCCAGTATAGCCTGCATACATTTTATGTGAATAGTTACTGTTCCCTTGCATGTTCATATTCTGATTATTCGGACCCATCTGATGTTGCTGTTGCTGCTGCTGCTGCTCCGGTGATGGTTGCTGATGTTGGTGCTGTAACATTTGATTTCTATTGGCTGCTTTTGCTCGTGGTGGTATCTGTGATTGGCTGATATGTGGGACCTGCACTTGTGGACTACCTCGCTCTAATTTTGTTGTAGGAGGTGGGTGGGGTATATGTCCACCATGTAACATTTGGTTTGGCAACATCTGTGTTTGATTGACTTGCATTTGATTCATTTTAAGGGAGTAATGAGGATGATTCATACTTTGTCCAGATTTAGGTGTAAGAGGTGGGTGGGGTGCTGGCATATTTGGAGGTAAAGGTGAATGCATCATGTGATGCATATTTTGAGAGTTATTACTAGCGTGTGGTATATTACTGTTTTGCATATTCCAGTTCATATTTGGTGTAACATTTCTGTCTTTTGGTTTGGGTGGAGGCATGCTTCCTTGTTGCAATCCTGTGTCCTGGTTTGGTGCCACAGGAGGGTACATACCAGGTGACTGAGGTAGATTCTGGGCATTCTGTCGTTGTACCCAGGCTGCCGTGTTTTCACGTGACAACTGGTGTTGCAATGCCATTGGATCATTTGGCACATTATCAGTCACATGACCTGGTGAGTTCATTTGCACATTTTCCACATTTGGATTATTAACATTGTAGTTATTAACATGTTGTTTATTTGGCATTCCACCAGGTGAATGGTAGAAATTCTGCATTTGCATTCCCTGAACTGAGTTACTAGCAGAATACTGATTTCCTCCATTAGATCCATCATGTGAATGCTGTGTAAAGTTACCACCAGTTTGTACATTATTCATACTATTTCCAACACTAGCACCACCCTGTTGTAAGTAAAATATTTCCGATTCAGTCAATGCATTAGGATCATACGAATACAGCGAATGACCATCGCCATATCTCTCATTCAAGAACCTCCTCATATCATCCGGAATTATCATATCCTCATTGTCCTCTAACATTTTTTCTTCAAGAGCTGCTTCAGTGTCAGTATCCATTATCTGACTGTCAAATTCATCAATACCATTCCCATGTTCAGGATCTGTTGCTATACTGCTACGTGAAGAGTTAAATGTATTGTTAGATCCAGATTTATGTCGTAAACTCCTTACTCCAGGAGGCACTGGTAAAGGTTTTCCCATGTTCAAACTATGAAATCGCTGCAATTGTTTCAAGGCACCATTAAAATTAGGGTCCATAGCCCTAACAGGGTCACTGGCCCTTCTTGCGTCCCTATTTGGCATTTCATGTGGTAAAGGAGTTCTGCACGGCGTGCTGTGAGCACTGTTCCTAGCACTTCCAACATCTTGGCGCGCTGCCAAAAATCTAGCAATTCGTTCCTGCTGATATTTACTAGAAGGACTGTACATAGCACTATTATTCACAGAATGAGATTGTGACTGTAAATTTGATTGACTACCAAGATTGGCTTTCTGGAACTGGGCCTCCATATTGCTCATATTGGCACTTGAGTCACTGTTACACGATCGACGAGAATGGTACGGTCTATTTCCAGTAATATCATACTCGTAAGGTGAGTTTGTGATACTGAGACGGTTGGTTGACATTTCACTTGACCTTCGACTCGAGGCCAGACTACCAAATGGATTTGGACTGTTGTCTGAACGTAGACTGCTGAAGTATGAACTGAGAGTACTTGTGTTGCTGTCACGTCGACTTCGAAACATATTGGTATTGTGAGAATCATTACCACCTGTAAGAAACAAAATCATTGCAAATTAAATTCTTTTTTATATACAATTTGTAAAACTGAAATCAAATTTCAATTGTAATTAAGTTTTAATAGAAGTAGGTACAAGCAATCAACTAGCGATTCAGGCCCAAGTTATATGAATGATATTTATGTTTAGGGTTTGTGTATCTTCTTAATATTCAATGATTCCTGGATAGAAACAAAAAACAAAACATCCCCTAAATTTGCTTCACCCCGAAACTTACTAGGTGAATTTAGCAAGTTGTAACATGTTAAGTCAAAGAAACAAACTGACACAATTCTGCATGACAGAATCAACAGATTACTGTGGAATCATTATTTTTCGTTGGGGATTTAATTTCATGGATTTCGTGGGTCGACTCATGCAGGAAATAAAATCCCCACAAATTTAAACGCAGAGATAAGGCATTTTTTCAAAAATCAAAATCCATGAATTTATCTCCCCACGAAATAGCCATTTTAGTAAAACCACAAAAATTGAGCCCAACGAAAATAAATGAAAATACAGTTTCAACATTTAACATTGAAAACTAGGAGTATTCGTATAAAAGTCACACTTACCATGAAGATCTGAAATACGTTTGCTGTGATTTGGAGCTGCCGGAGGTTTGAGATCAGTGAGGGAAGTCTGGACTGGTCCACCACCATCTTTTCGCACTCCTGAAAGAAGAGTCAATTTATTTTAGTAAATTCAAATATTCAACGTAATTAATAAGATTTCATATGAATTATTATCCAATAGGAGAATATACTTAAGTGATATCAAAATGAAGATTCAATTTTCTATTTTTAATGGAGCGCCTTACATTAAATAATATCTTTGTTCCTAAAATTAAAGGGGTAGGAAATCAAATATGTAGGTGAATATTTGGACTGGACTTACAAGAAAGCTCCAATCCAGTCTAGGATTCCTAATATCCAATATAGATAAAATACATTTTGTACTAGAAAGCTAAATTTCATATTGTACAGAGGTCAATTTAATAAATCAGTCAAAACATGGTAAAATTATTCTACATATTTAACAACACTTACTATTATTCCCAACAGGAGGAAGTAATGCCATATTTTTCTGCAGATGTCTTTTCTGTAAAGTTCTATTAGAATTCATACGATTTTGTCTCATCACAACCAAATTATCAGAGCCAGGAACTTCTGCTTCATCCGGTTCAGGTATGTCAGCCTCTTCTTCTATTCCACCACTCTGTGCTATAGAGATGACCTGTGACCCTGAGGTCATGTGATCATCTATTTCTGATTGGAGGTTGTTAGTGACATTCACCTCTGGACTGCTCTGTGGTGAAGGATGCTGCTGTATAACAGAACCAACATTGTCCTGTAAACAATAAACACTCAATCATCAGAACCCTGACTTCAGCAAATGTTTCATTATTTAGACTCGTAGTAATTATAGATATGAACACCTGACTTATACTTCAATTCTGATCCTTGGGATAAAAATAAAACAAGTCGAAGACAGTATGGCCCACATAACTTGTCGAAAACACTTTTTAGGCGTATCAACATAATTCTTTACAAGATCATACTCATTTAGATTTTTATCTTATCATAAACTGCCATAAACATACCGAATAAGATAGCACTAGAAAAAATCAAGATTTATCTCCCTTTTAAACTGTATACAATGTAGTCATATCATGATCATAACACTGGTGGACTAATTTTAGGTACCTGTGAGTTCCGTCTCTCTCCAGATGAAGTCTGATAATTCCCGACCGACAAACATTCTTCAACTTTTGTAGCGCCTTCTTCTCTGCCATCGTCTGGATGCTAAATATAGAAAAATGAAATAATATGATGTCAATCAAGGTTAAAACAAACATTATCCATTAGTTTAAAGCCATTCACTAATTTAAAATGATTTATTTTACATTGATTGCAGAGCAAGTTCTTGCAACTTATATTAACTACTATATAACTACTCTCGATGACTGCTTCCTGGATCCTGACCAGTACTAGCTCCGAAAGAAGGGATTGTGAAGGATCATGTCAAATTCCGTCACTGACCGGGATTTGAACTCGCAACCTCTGGGTTAGGAGACTGATGCTCTACCCCTACACCACTGCACCTCCCATTCACTACAAATGGTTAGCTCTGATTTGGCTGTTCATGTTTTGAATGTTCATGATAGATAAAAAAAACTAAAAACTCACTAGTTAAAATGATCAGTCATACATGTATAGAACAGCATTGTCTACAAAAACTGTTATTACCTGTTCACTTTCATCTTTCTTTTCTTGTTTACAAGAGTGATCTCCCTTGTGTTTTTTGTTCGCATAAAATTCTGGTCCGTGTACAGTTTTAACATGTTTCCTAAGAGAGCTTGGATCTGTGTATCTCTTTGTACAACCCGGTGCTTTACATACATAGGGTTTCTGAAAAATATCATCACATACATTGATACATGGAACTACATGGAACTACATTACAAGTATGCAGAGCAGCATTAATTTTGTGCATGACAGTGAGTAACTACTTTCTGTACTAAACATAATGTTTAACAATAATGAAACAATAAAACTTCTACGAGATTCCAATGTACCGTTTTCTCCCATATATGACGTTGTACGCCGAAGATTGTTTACTTACAGCATTAGAATGTGTCCTATTCTGATGTTTTGCTCTATCGCTTGCATTACTGAAGGCTTTTGTACAACCAGGAAATTCACACATGTAAGGTTTCTCTCCTGTGTGTGATCTCAGATGTGTCTTCAGATTCTCCAGTCTAGAGTAAGCTTTTGAACATCCTTCAAACTGAAAATATATAGTGTACAATGTCAATATTCAATTTATTTGGGTTTAACGCCTTTTTTCAACAACTTATCAATAATACATAGCAGCTGGTTCCCTTCACCAGTTCCCCTGGACTATATTCTTATAAGTAAAAATTTACTCATCCACTAGGAACCGGCAACTTCTCCACATGCGAAGGAAATTCGACAAAGTTGTCAAATTTTCATGGAAAGGTTTGACCAGACGCAACTGGGAATCAAACCAAGATCGACAGGTTATGGCTGATTGAACAAGAAGATGAGATTGTACTAGTATGCATAATATTTTATAAGGATTATTTCATACACAATTTCATATTTTTTTTATCATAAGAGGTGTGATTAATATACTTACGGTACATTTATGTGGTTTCTCTCCCGTATGACGTCTCATATGTACAACTAACATATACTGTGCTTTAAATGGTTTCTCTTCACGACTACACTCAGACCAGCGACATACAAAAGCTTTCTTGTTAGCCTGTATATGATCCTGATTTATATGCTGTAATATATAATAGTACATACAGGCACCCATCATACAATCTTACATGTACTAGTAAAAATATGAAAATTATTCACCATGAAGCGGACTTTATTTACCAAAATATAACACAAAGAATTAATATTTATTAAAAACAAGCAAAGCAACTTTTGAGACCATATTCAGATTTCAGCTTTTTCATTCGTTCGTTTTTCTACAAAAATAAACCAATCAGGTCGATTTTACCAAGTAATAAACCAATCAGATTAGTTTTTACTCTGGATTGACCAATCAAAGAAATTGTTACATCTAATTGTAACCTTGTCAGAACACAAACCTTGACAAGTTCCTCCTGTGTATCAAACTCTTTCGAGCATTCTTCCCAATGACAGTTGGTTTCCATGAAGTCTGGTTCCCCTTCTTGTGGTACATGACCGGGAGCCAGATGTGTATCTCCACCGAGAGGTTTCTCATCACCATCCTCACAATCTTCTCCCTCGTAATGACCTATAATAGAAAATCATCTCTTTTGATTAAACAGAACATGTTTATAGAGCTGTATTGAATATATGTGAGAAAGCTTTGGAGCAAATTTGGCTGGATTAATTTCTGTTGAAGTGAAATATAACAAGGAAAAACAACTCTGGAAAATGTTGTTTAATTATCACATCAGTTGTTTCCCTTTGATTATGAAGTTCATTCAAAAACATTAAAACAAAGTATATGCGACAGGTATACATAAATACAAAATGAACAATGCATTAGACCTAACTTACAGAAGTCACTGTATGTATAATAGAAATCATCACTTGTATAAAATAATTGAATGTCACAGTTACAGGTAATATGGTCAGGTTAAGGCCAACAGTAAAAGCATTTGTTTCACCTGAGTCCAGACCACTCATAAAAATGTTTGAGATTATTCATATAAAATGTAAAATAAAAACACAAAAAATTTAAGATTATTTATCAATACACCCCCAGACTTTTGAACACCAATCTTAATTCAAATAGTCATTATCTGTCCTTGTATAAAGTCTTCAGTGGCTGCAGATGTTACTATAGTTATATTGTCCTTGTCATATTAAGATTTATGATTGACAATCTATCATTCTGTGTGTACATAAAAGATTCACTTCATGTACAGAGCCCTCTTCATTCTGAACTAGTTGGAGGTTAAGTGAGAAAAATCTGTACAAAGATCATCATTTATGCATTTTTCCCTATCATCAAATAAAACTATTCAAAGCCCTAATTGTGTGATACAAGCAAGAATGTGTTTTAAACATGCAGAGAAAATTTAATGATATTCATGACTGACAAGTAATTTTTGACACAGAAATATAAGTATGTCAACCTATTTTTGAATGCCCGAAACAGAAGAGTCAATGTATTATTTAATTGTGATAACTGATAAGACATAATAACTTAGTAGATCTACCTAAGATACCACAATGAGTTGCTCTATGTATGAACTAAGAACAGCTTAATAACATACAATAGGGAGATCAGGAACCAAAAAGTAAAACTTTCTAGTATAATTAACAGCACCAAAAAAGTTAGCAGAGACATAGCAATGTATAGACATATACAACAAAATATCAAATAAAATTTTAACGGAAAATGTACAACAAAGAGTCATGTCTTTTATGTTCACACATCTATGTCTATAAATATGCATTTAACTGAAATAAACGAGAAAGTTCACACAATGACACACAGAGGGAACAAACAGGAGACCAGTCAGTAACCCAGAACAGATTGAAATCGACCAATCCTTATAGTGGTATATGTCGCACAGTGTGACATTACTCCCTCCCTCCATCATAAACATCACCCAATGACAGATGCTATCAATTTTATGTAGATTTTCATACCTTATTGTCATAAAGCGTGACTATCTCAACGATATCTTACAAGCTCACCAAACTTTTAACTGTACAAATTGTGTGTTATATACAGTTGAAGCCTTTTGGCTTTTTTCTCAAGGTATGACTAGATACTTAGTATGTACATTTTGACCGCCAAAAATTGTAAAGAAAATTTTTCCCCCAAAACCGGTCTTGCTCTAATTGTCATATGACATAGTGGGCTCAACACACGAAGTATGTTTGTAAACATTTTAAATAACTTCAAATTAAACATGTATGTGTTAAAAAAGTCTGAATTTAGCTCATGAGTGATATGTAAATCCATTCCTATTAAGTTTATATGACAGCTTCCTGTGTGAAGTCTTACAGTTCATATGTACAATTTGTGTGGTAATGAATTCAAACCAATACATGACATAAATCATAAATTCTTTGTGGTTTCAGCAATGAAGGATAAACCTGCTGCTTTATTGATATGTACTTAAAATAAAGATGCTTTTTTATCCCCACAAATATTTACCTAGTAAAATAAACTTTCCATCGAACATGCGTCCATATCTTCTGGACAGTACATTATATATATAATAACATGTGTCCTTATTCAATTTATTAATGAGTAGTTTATAAATAGAACTACATGATACAATCATATCAAGGGTAAAAACAAAGCTGTTAAAGAGTATGGTGTCCATAACATACCATGATACAGTTATATAGTATGGTGTCCATAACATACCACAATACAGTTAAATAGTATGGTGTCCATAACATACCACGATACAGTTAAATAGTATGGTGTCCATAACATACCATGATACAGTTAAATAGTATGGTGTCCATAACATACCATGTCATACAGTTAAATAGTATGGTGTCCATAACATACCATGTCATACAGTTATATAGTATGGTGTCCATAACATACCACGATACAGTTAAATAGTATGGTGTCCATAACATACCACGATACAGTTAAATAGTATGGTGTCCATAACATACCACGATACAGTTAAATAGTATGGTGTCCATAACATACCACGATACAGTTAAATAGTATGGTGTCCATAACATACCATGATACAGTTAAATAGTATGGTGTCCATAACATACCATGATACAGTTAAATAGTATGGTGTCCATAACATACCACGATACAGTTAAATAGTATGGTGTCCATAACATACCATGATACAGTTAAATAGTATGGTGTCCATAACATACCACGATACAGTTAAATAGTATGGTGTCCATAACATACCATGATACAGTTAAATAGTATGGTGTCCATAACATACCACGATACAGTTAAATAGTATGGTGTCCATAACATACCACGATACAGTTAAATAGTATGGTGTCCATAACATACCTAGTATGGTGTCCATAACATACCACGATACAGTTAAATAGTATGGTGTCCATAACATACCATGATACAGTTAAATAGTATGGTGTCCATAACATACCATGTCATACAGTTAAATAGTATGGTGTCCATAACATACCATGTCATACAGTTATATAGTATGGTGTCCATAACATACCACGATACAGTTAAATAGTATGGTGTCCATAACATACCATGTCATACAGTTAAATAGTATGGTGTCCATAACATACCATGATACAGTTAAATAGTATGGTGTCCATAACATACCACGATACAGTTAAATAGTATGGTGTCCATAACATACCATGATACAGTTAAATAGTATGGTGTCCATAACATACCATGTCATACAGTTAAATAGTATGGTGTCCATAACATACCATGTCATACAGTTATATAGTATGGTGTCCATAACATACCACGATACAGTTAAATAGTATGGTGTCCATAACATACCATGATACAGTTAAATAGTATGGTGTCCATAACATACCACGATACAGTTAAATAGTATGGTGTCCATAACATACCATGTCATACAGTTAAATAGTATGGTGTCCATAACATACCATGTCATACAGTTAAATAGTATGGTGTCCATAACATACCATGATACAGTTAAATAGTATGGTGTCCATAACATACCACGATACAGTTAAATAGTATGGTGTCCATAACATACCACGATACAGTTAAATAGTATGGTGTCCATAACATACCATGTCATACAGTTAAATAGTATGGTGTCCATAACATACCATGTCATACAGTTAAATAGTATGGTGTCCATAACATACCATGATACAGTTAAATAGTATGGTGTACATAACACACCACGACACAGCTGATGAGTGCAGTTTCCTACTGTCCATTAACCCATAAAATACCACAACACACACAAAGAGTAAGTGAGTGTCCATAACACCATTCCATACCAAGGTAGCAAAGCAGATGTGTGTGTTGAGTGGCTTTACCTGATTGTTCAAGATAATAGTGGCCTTAAAGGTTGATATGCCACATTAAAAACCCATTCTATTTACATTATATATAATACTTGAGGGCTGTATAATGGATTCTTGATAATGGTAACAGAAGTTTGTTCCATTTTGTAATCAGTAAACAATACCAGGTTATAACCTAAACATCATCTTTGAAAAAAAATCACTAATGTCTTATAAACGGTTGTAGTATTTTTTTGTACTCAATGTCGTTTTTTCAACCATTTTTTCCTTTGATGACATTAACATATGTCAACAACCAGATGAAACTACACAAGAATTGGAGACTAAAATCTGAAAACCAATAACATGTATACATGTAAGTGTGCTTTTTACATCCATCCTAACATAACTATTAAAGAGGGATTGTCTTATTAAACTATGAACAATGGTACTAGTAAATAAAAGGAAATCGTAATTAATAATTAACTACGGAACACACTAACTTAGAAGTTAAGTCACACCCAGATAGCCCAGATAACAAGGTAGTTTGCAGTTCTTAAAATGATATCCATAAATAGAACAAAACACTGTAAGTCCTAACCTAACCTAGGCAAGGTCAAGGTCAAATCAAGGTTGGGTGATATGGGTGCATGAAGAATGGCCCAAGGCAACATCTGTGTAAGTATCATAGCATTCTATTATAGCATTATAGCAGTTTTATAGCAATTCTATTAAGTAAGCATTGTACTGGTGCTAGATGAAATGGTAAAATCTTGTTAACAAAGAAAGAGCCCATTTATATAACATTAGGCTATAACTTTTATATAATTTGGTTTACAAAAGTGGCAAGTGTAACTTTCGGAAAATCAAATATTTTGAAATTTAGCCTTTTTTAATAAATTATATTCTTTACGACAACAAACGGACAAGATAATTACCATATGCCCCCAGCATCAATCATTAAATGTTAAAACAGTGATCAAAGGAAAGTGTGTGTAATGACATAGCAGCTTCCATCTGAGTATACATAATGTTGTTTTCTCAAACTGTTTGATATAAGTGGATTGTTAACTTTTGGCCAGAAATAATGTTGCCAAAGAGTACCATTATAAAAGTACTATCAGAGTAGCCCAAACTGTTTATGACACATTTTTATTTGGAGCCGTTCCACTTTTATTTTTTGAAGTCAGCCAACTGAATTCTGAATTAGTAAGACTAGAACAGAAGTGACAGTGACACAACATTTTATAGATTTTTCAGACTTTAAGCTTCTTCTGATTTTTATTACCAATGACTTCCACTGACAGAGCAGAAGGTTCCCTAACAACAATAGAGTACTTCTCCTGGGAACAAATGTCCATGCACTACACCTCACAAATATTATATCATACAAAAATGTAGCTAAGGGAGGCACATATATTATATAGCTTCCACAAAGTGTTTCCTAATTTATTATAAACAGATGTAAAAAACATCTATAATCTCGAGTATACTTGTCTGCTTTAAACATAAAATAATGGAATATGAGATTGTTTTATGAGCTTTGAACGATGGAATGGCTCTCAGTCTTAACCAGAACACAGAAATCATTGGATTGAATATTTGGAACTCCTCTGTTTTAATGCTTAAATTCTTAAGAATTGGCACAACGGAGAAACAAATCTTTAAAGCAACTTTAACAACACTTGAACACAAAAACGTTGCTAGCTCTTTGATTCTTTTTAAATGGGTTATGAACACTGTCTGTTAACATAGAAAGTGGTTAGAATTCCTCTCAAATCAACAATAAACTTGAGAGATGTACCAAAAATTTATCATCTTTTACTGGAAGTAGACAAAAAAGTAATTCACGAATGATGTAGGTGAATAGATTCTGGCATTGTCTAGGAAACGCTGATATTCCAGACTAAATTGAATTATACAACAAAATGCCAATAAGCATTTAGACTTCCTTCCCCGTATCCTCATGCATCTGTTTGTCTGATGGGTTAAATCATTCAGAAGGTGAAGATTCTCTCAGATGGGAAACAAATGATAAAGTAGATTATAATGATGAGGAAGAAGGTAGAAAATGTGTTGTTGATGATGATGATGGTGATATGGAGGTTGTTAATAATGAATACAAAGTTGGTAATGATGATGATGATGATTGTGATAGAGGGTGTTAATAATGATGATGATTGTGATAGAGGGTGTTCATAATGATAATGATGATAAAGAGGGTGTATATTGATAATGGAAACAAAGGAGATGATAATGATGATGGTGGTTGTATAACTGATGATCATGTTGACAACAAATTAATGATGAGGGTAGTTGTAGTGGGTAAAGAAAATAAAGAGATAGATCATGAGAATTAAGACGATGTACATAATGATGACATTGACAATGAGAATAAAGGTAACATTGCTGGAGACAATAATGACTAGACAAGAGGTAAGACTAATGACAAGAATGAGAAGGTTTCATAATTATGTTAGTTTTACAGATCTTAAGGTCATTTAAGTATTAAACTACAATGCTTTTTGCAGTGTGTTGTAATGTAAAAAATGTTGAATAATACTCACTGAGCGTCAGATGATGATGATGATGATGGTGGTGGTGGTAGGGGTCCTTCTCAGATTTTATTTTGGTTCGTTTAAGATCCTGATATCCAGCTTCTACAGTACTACTAACAACACTGCTCCCTGCTTCCTTTGTGGTGGTACTTATCTGGGACTGAAAAAATAGAGTAGAAAAATCCATTACTCATAATACAAATGTATATACAAAAATTAGTAAGGATGTTTTCCTTAAAAATCTGGCAAAAATATACATAACTTTGTAGTAAAAGCTCATATATTTTGAAGAATGCAATTGCATTCCACTTCATGGCTAAAGAAACTGGAAAAATAATGGAAAATTAAGCTGTCTCTCTTAAGCAGAAATTTGAAAGAACACAATTTTTTTTTTAAAGCCAAACTGCTAAATCTACAAAGGAGCCAAAAATAAATCCTCATCGTTTAATATACATGATACAATCATCATTAAGACTATGCAGCTAAGAAGTACATATTGATTACAAAGGTGCGTACAGCTACAGCTAATTTTAATCTTTATGATAAATCTGTAGCTTTCTGGGCTCATTTATAACAATCCCGTAATGAATGTGAATTAGTAATGAATGTTGTATGGTGGTAAGTGATCATTTCTTCAACATAAATCTGTTAATATACAATAACAAGAGGGCCATGATGGCCCTATATTGCTCACCAAGATAAAAAGACTCTTAGAGAAAATTATCATGAGCCTATGTAAATGTATGTGACACGGGTGCAGGCCAATTTTCACCCTGGGACCATAATTTTAACAGACTTGGTAAAGGTCTAGACAATGCTACATACCAAATATCTTAGCTCTAGCTAGGTCTTGTGGTTTCGGCCAAGAAAGTTTTTAAATTTTCCTAAATAGATTATCTAGTAAACCCCAGGGCAGGGCTAATTTTGACCTCAGGGCAATAATTTGAACAAACTTGAGGGTCCACTAGAAAATGCTACATACAAAATCTAGGCATTGTGGTTCAGCCAAGAAGATTTTTAAACTTTTCCTACGTAAGACTATATGAATCAAGTGACCCCTGGGGCGGGGCCAATTTTTACCCAAAGGCAATAATCTGTTGCTATGGCAACCAGAGTTTTTTATGAAATTAAAATGTTCCAACAGGTTTGTTAGAGCTTTATGGAACATCCATGTAAAGTTTCGTCGAAATTGGCAAACTGGTTAAGACGGCGATGTTGATTAAAGCAATTTTTGACGCACTGATGCACGTACACACGCACGGACGACAGACATCACATGATCACTTTGTGCTCTGGTGAGCTAAAAACTTATTTAAAGAATGTAAAAATAGCTGAAAATTAGTAGCCTGGTGAACATGGGTATTTCTGTTTAAGCACACAAGTTTTATTATTAATTTAAAGGAATAGAAAAAAAACTCTTATCTAAATAAAATTATGATGTATTTTTAATTACCCGAATACAACAACAAAAATACCTCTATGTCACTTAATAAATTACTAAGTCATGAATATAGAACACATTAAACATAGAATTACAAACATCCCACTCTCAGCTGTCAGGATAAATATACTAATAAAATAATCAGCCAAAATTTCAGGATTTTTACAAGAATAAGGAGAACAAAATATATTTTGCAGCTGATTTTTAGATAAGATATTTTTTTAAAGAAACATGTTAATCAGATAAAATGGTGATAGAAATATGCATATCTGAATAATAAATATCAATAAATAAACATCATCAAATATACACATATTGCAATGTGTATGCAGTTACAATAAAACATACATTAAAATAGCAAGTTCCCTTGTCTGATGTGACTTAAGATAACATAAAGAAGGTAAAGACATAGGGTGCTAACTTATATGTTGGACAGCTGAAAGCATGTTTTTATGTAAACGGCAGGCTTTACTTATGAGCATATTAGTTTCTGGATAAAATACATCAAGTATGAATACTATTTATATAACAAGTTTGAAATTATTTGTGAAAACTAGTGTTGTAGTTTGTTTTACATGCTTACACAGTAAATACTTATGATTAAGTTATTATAAAATGGTTGGTGCATAATCTTTCAGATTTAGACTAGAAATGTGTCAAGAGGGCATGAAATTGTTCCCAGGGAGAGCTAGGTGAAAAAAGGGGCCATAACTCCCGTGAAAATGTTTGGATTTTAACGGAAATCGATCTTGTATTATTATACACCTTCATGTAAAATATGAAACCAATCCATGTCATTTTTCATGAGTTACTCGGAAAACAAAATTTGAATGGACGAACAGGGGTAACACTTAATTATTGCCCTTCCGCCATTCAAACTGGTAAACTTTCCACACAACTCACAGATAACCAATCAGACGTGTGCTTTTAGACCAGTCTTAAATCTTAGCTCAGGTCATGTTTCACTGACATGTTTCATCAAAATCTACCTTAGATATAAAACCGGTCAGAGCAATTAACCTGCTTTAAAAACATCACAAGACTGTTGAGTCAAACTTGTGAACAAAGGCTACTATAAGAAGAGTCAAGTTTTTTTGCTTGAAGTGAATGTAAAATGAAGTGCTGATATGACCAATACAAGCCCTCTTAAAACAGTATACCGTACATGTATTCGTTGAACAGCATGCTGCGATATACCGTACTACATGAATACCACCACAGTCCTAGTGTGACTGTAAACTTAGATTTGACTGTAGAACACCCAACACATTGTAAGAAGATAGTGAAAATGTTAATATAATGAGAGAGAATACTCTTTAAATAGAAGGAGGATAATGTCCTTCATGGATGAAGACATCCAGGATTTATTGTTAACTTTGTAATATATTGTTCTTACACATTGTTGTAAAACTTGATTGTCTAAACAGATATTAGAAAGTCAAATATTGGGTGTTTGGAGCAAAATTTTGTTGTGCAGGCAAAAAAAACAGTACCTATAAGATATGATTCTTTTTGATACTTTATTTATGACCTGGAGGATAACTGATTTTTTTATTTATTTCATCGGATTTAACGCCAGCTTTTTAACATTGTGGCAGGCAGTAATTCAGCTTCCCTGGACTTCATTTAGGCTTTAACCAGTACTAACCAAATTCTATCCACAAGCTACCTCACATATTTCAGAGGTGGGGGACAATTGAACATAGGATGTAATATCTTAAGTCAAATTTGTCGCGGACAGTGTCAGCCTCGCCTTGGGGTTCGAACTCACAACCTCTTGATCAGCAGACCAACGCTCTAACCACTGAACTAACCAGACGGGCTGATTTTTTAAAATTTTAACTTTTCACATTAATAATAACTTGGATGTAGAAACAGAACATTTTACAATGGCAGCCTTTACGATATGATCTTAATTAATCATTCTATCATCGTATCCTAGTGTAACTGAAGATATCGAAGAACTCCTGGTATAAAATGGCAGCTGCATGAAGTCTACACCAAGGTGTGAAGATATGAATACATTCAACTACCAGGTTAACTATCCACACAAAGTCACAGATCACATGCATTTTGCATCAAACAATATCATGTTTATGACAAGTTTCTTTCATATGATTATTGATTGTTAAGATTACAAGTCAAAATAGACGTTGCAATAGGAGCATCAAGTCATAACTTTCTGTATCATATAACCTCGCCAAGTGGTGGTGTAAAAATGAATGAAAGACAGTTAACTTCAAAAAGATAACTTCACACGATTTAAGATGACATATCTTTTAAGTTAAATAATCTTCAACTGACACCATTATAGTATAATTATACTATTGCATAATTCAGTAAAACCATATTGTCACAGATCACATGATATTAGGATACAAAGTGTGAACAAGGAAATGAACCATTTTTTAAACCTCAAGCAGTTGATTGGTTGTTTCAAATGATGCTTTAAAATTGACCAATGGTAAGAGGGAATTAGGTACGGGACTCGTAAGTTTTTTTCTATAGAGTCCAGATAATCATAATTAATTCTACAAAAGAATTAAAAAATATATTTTGATAAAAAGTTTATTACGAAATGGATAATTATGATAGTATAATCCGAGGGCTCAGCGCAACACTATCGTAACTTGTTCTTATTTCAATATGAGTTACGACACTCTTGCGTTGAACCCTGGAAATTTAATTATACAAACCTGAGTTTCTGGTTTTTGTGACGGAGGTTGAGGCTGAAGGAGATTATGTGTTTGTGAGGTAGATGGTAACATCAATGGAGCACCAGGCGGTATCCGGCCCATCATCTGTGGCATTGCCGGGTGAAAAAAAGGCGGAGCATGGAAATTAGCTCCTGGACGGAGGTACGGGTTGCTAGGCATCTGTGGATGATGGGCGGGGCTTAATGCACCAAGGGACGCTGAAAATAGAAAAATAAATAATATAATCAGTATAAATCAATTCCTTCAATATTGTTTCAATGAACTTCAACACAAATGTCAATATCTTTTTTCATCAAATGAGCAACTATCTCTCCCGTTTTCATCAACTGGGCAACTTCATCTTCTGTTTTACAGACATAAATTTTAATCTAAATACAAAACATCAAAATATGCAGCGTCTGAAATATTGGTATAATATGATAGATCTACTAATGGTTTATTGATGAGACCATGCAGTAACTGTTTCAATCTTAAAACTTTGATTGACAATTCACATAAAAGAAGTAAGTCAGTTTGGATCATTTGCCTGAACTGAATACACTGAGGAAAAGTTTTATTCAAAAATGAAAAAAATACAATTGCATCCAGCCATGTTTCTTGTGTTAATCATTCAAATTCAATCTCAAACTATATTATTACTAATTTTTTCCAGACATTATTGTAGTTCTATGTTTATTCTTTCCCACTTTGAGTCACTTTTTTGTCAATAATCTATTAACAAATTTCTATAGTTTAATTCTGACATTTTCAAAGACTCTCCAGTTTTGGGAGGTTCTGCTGCGTTCTATCAAAACTTAGGTAAATAACCACATATGAATAGTGTCAAGCAAAAACAAACACCCGAGTTGAGCCCACACAATAGACGACCCACAAGTCTTAATTCTAAACCCAAGTTCATATTGTCATTTTTCTTAAGCAATAGAGGTAAAAACTGAAAAAATATGCTTTTTGCTGGCCCAGCACTTAGTTGAAGAGTTCAATAATTAAAGGGTATGAAAATGTTATAACATTGTGAGACGCTTATATTAACACAGTCGTCTAGATACTGACATTTTAAATATTGTTAAAGCAGTAAATAAAGATATAATATTTCTAAAAACATCTGTTTAAAATTTGTTCACATTTAATTCAGAATAATTTTAAATTCATCATTTAATTATGCATATTAACATTGTTTTAATACCATAAATTATTAACATTTTTTCTTTAAGCAATTAAATCAAAATTTCTTAACACAAATGTGAATTTCAACAACAATCAGATAATCAACACGATTTGATTCAAAATATCGAGGAACAAGATATAGACTATTGAATTTAACATGCACAGGTCCTGTAGAGGTTGTAATGAGGAACCAACATA